>PVIA01006686.1:0-93817 GCA_004024845.1 Tonatia bakeri
GGGGGCCACTTTGTAAAGTATATGATTGTCTAACCACTAGGTGGCACACCTGAAACTAATTCAAAATAATACTGAATGTAAACTGTAATTGAAAAATGACATAAAGTAACATAATGGTACAAGAAAATAATTTATAAAGTTCCAGTTTTGAACCAGTTTAATCATTAGACGACCACAATGACCTTACATAGTTTCACTGACATTTGCTTTGTACCCTGTAACCAGGTTCTAGTAATCGCCTCTGGTTTGCAGCCCCTGCTTTGTGCCTGCCTTAATTTTTTTGCTACATGCCAGAAACAGCAGCGGTACTAAAAATGAGAGACATAGAAATTCACTATAGATATATGTGCATACGTGTGGGGGAGGTACGTTAATGTACCCATATATTCATGCAATTTTATATCCATACATGAATTCATTAGTTTATTTGCATAAACTATTGTTGTTTACTAGTAAATGTATTGATCATATATGATATATTGTCAGTATAAAAAATGTTAGCATAAACAAGATCAAGACCCTGCCCACATAGAATGGAAACAGCTGGGGAATGGCAAGGAAAGTAAACGTTGCCGGCACTGAGGTCCTTGGGTTCCCCAAGATAGAAACCATGAGCTCAGGCAGCATGGGGGAGAGGAAGGTGCTCCAAACTGACTCCTCAGATAGCTCTACTTTGGTTGATTTTATAAGCTGGAGACAAGGTGGGATTATGCAAGGTATGGACAAAGAGTGGAATTTTCCATGTCCGGGTCCTGCTTTCCAGTCACTTAGCAACTCTCTTCAGGCCTGATCTATCAAAGCCAAGATGGCCATTGTTCACTATCACCGCCCCAAGAAGGTCTCATAGTGGTCAAACCTTGATCAACTGCTCCTGCAGAACAGTGGTTTTGACATTTGCAAGGAGCTATGTGGTTAGAAAGGAGATAAAAATGACTGCTTCTACATTTTTTCCCTAAGAAGTGGAGGGGTGATTGCATTCTTGTCATCAGCTCAGTTCCTTCTGGCCATCTGGCATTCCTTTGGCCCACGGCCCAAGTCCCTATACTGTCTCATAAAGAGGTAATGATTATATACTGTAACAAGCTCTTGTGGGGAAACTACAGGCTGCTATGAAAACACATGGATCAGACTTCAGACTTGAGTGGCCCGAAAATTCTTCTCACAGGAAGGCCATTGGGCTATGTGGCCGTTTAACCTGAGACCTAAAGATGAGGAGGGAAGTAACTAGCATGAAATGAGAGTGATGGGTGAAATTTCCAGGAAGAGAAGGAGAGAAAAAGAGAGACAGGGAAGGGAAGAGAGACAAAGAGAAGAAGAGACACTACAAAACCATTTCTAGATAGCATTGAAAAATCTGTTAACAGTCCTAAATTTATTGTGATTTTCTTCTGAAAAATTTAAAGCCTCAACATACCCATTGGGAAGGACTTTACTCTTTTTATTTGCATTACCAAGATATTTTCTCATATTCTTTTTCTCATCTCCTCGTTATCTTCCAAGTATTTTGTCGTACAGGAAGCTTTCCCCACTGCAGCAGGCTGGTCCTTGTCCTTTTTGGTGCTCCAGTGGAATCTGTGTATGTGCCTGTCTCCCTGTGCATCTGTGAACTTTGTGAGGGCAGGGTGTTAACGACCTCCAGAGCACAATTCTTGAAAAATCAATATTGATCTGACTGGCAGCTCCTTAGACACCAGGACTCCCAAATCCTTAGGCCTGACGTCACCATCCAAGATTTTGCTAGCTGGGTTATGGGAGCTTGAAACACACTTCCTCCTTGCAGGAGGTCCTCCCAAGCCATCTTCCAGAGGCTCTCTGCACTCCAATGCCCTTCCTTCTGGGTTGAGGCCAATGGGTAGTCCATCTTTCTTACCAGACTAGCTTAGACTAATGATGAGCTATTTGTTTTTATCCTGATGCATGACTTCATTAAGCAGCTGTGAGGAGAGAGTTCATTTCCAGGCTTAGGCAAACCTTTTAACAATACCAACAGGTATGGAGAAGGAAAACTGAAAATCCCCCTTGAAGAAACTTTTGACTTAACGATTTTGAGAAGGAGTGATTTATACTGAGGTCTGAAGTTGGTGAAACTGAGGTTCAAAGGCATAAAATAAGTCGCAGCTAATTCCGTGTTTGGGCTGGTTGCAGATGAAGAGCTGTCTGACTCTGAAACTTGATCTTCTCCTCCGACTAGTCGACTCTGCCTCCCAAATCAATTAGCTTAGCCACCTGCTAGCTAATGAACAGCTTCATCATTACAGCCCGACGCTCTGAGCTGCAGTTCTTGGCAGGCAGCAAACAGCTCAGGGAGTCTCTTCATCGTAGGGAATCTTCAGCAGTCCTGATTTGTGGAAACTTTGTGCACGCACACGCGTGTGTTTGCCTCTGCTCCCGGGTATGAGTTTAAGAGTTCCTGTGGGAGCTCTGAGGTGTTTCATTCTTTTTACTTCTGCTGCATCTTTTATAAATAACTTTTTAAAGAATAAGGTGAGATATTTTCTTTCCTTAGGAGGCTCTCAAGTGAATAAAGGTCACTGCCTAGCACAATTATATTTAATCTGTATTTGCTAAGTAATTAATTAAGCTTATGCCCTCTCCCTACTAAATCTTTTTTTTTTAACTCCTCAGAAAAGGATACAGAGATTAGGAAGGAATCTAACAAAACTATCATTTAGCATGCTCTCTTTGAGACAATTGAAAGAAAACTCTAAGAACAAATTTTAGTAATTTGAGTAAAACTAATATTGGCATTAATGAATGAATAGGTAAAGAAGATTGAATTGCATTATTTAATGCCCCCAAAGACTAACTGGCATTAAGTTGAATGTTTCTCTTTTCCATGCTACTTATAAGTTACCAGGGAAAGCAAATGCTGGTATTGAAGCACTGAAGTTAGAATTGTCATCGGTAAAGTACCAGTGGCAATTATTGAGTTAGTCAACCTTGAACAATTCCGCATATATCGTTCTCATCATTATTCCAGGCTGTCAGGAAACATTATAACTCATTGATGAACTGTTAGCACATTGGTGGTCAATTTATAAGTGGATCAAACTGTTAGAATAGTGAATATGTGTTTTGTAAGAGTTTAACAGTAAGTGTACAAATCTTTATTGAGAGTTAATATACTTATTAAAGAAATAGCCCTGGCTGGTGTGGCTCAGTGGATTGAGTGCAAGCCTGTGAACCAAAGGGTCACTGGTTTGATTCCCAGTCAGGGGACATGTCTGGGTTACGGGCCAGACCCCCCAAGTAGGGAGCATGTGAGATCCTCATAAGTTCTTTCCCAAGCCCTGCAAGGAACAGGGTGGCTTAGTAATGGACTTTATTTTTCACACTCTTCAAAATAACCGATCTTAGTTAGTAATAACTATGGTTTTGGTTTATGTCACAATGTGAAAAGGCTTTTATAATATCTAGCAACAATATTTATATAGACATGCCAGATTTGAAATAAGTAGGCTGGACAGCAGTTAAATTCACAGTTGAGACTTGGCCAGACTTTCCATGAGGATTTAGAACTTGGAATCTCTTTAGTTGAATTCATAGAAACCCTCTGGGTATTCATGTATTCCAACTCTTTGGGTATTGTTCTGGCCTTGTACTATGAATCCAATATTTAAATATGCTGAGCTTACTGGTATCTTCAAAAATGTATTCCCTCTGATTACGTTTCCTGAATACCTTGATATGGTTTTCCCTCTTAAAAGTAAATTAGTTTGTGTCATCTGGTTAAAGAATAGCCCACAATGGTACAGGATGCAAGCAAGACTATTAAATGAGGTTGTATGGAATGTCCTATGGTACTAGTTCCAGAAATTGATTAAAAATTATGTCTTTGGTGATTTATGTGTCTAATAAATGTCTATGTTATTCATGTTTGTATCTATTTATACTATTTAAGGAGCACATAGTATATGAATAATTATCATTGGAAAAAATGGACTCACTTTTTAATATTTGGACTTGGCTAATGAAAACATGACTATGTCGAAGAAGATGAGAAATGGGAAACACTTGTGACCTTAGGGCGGAGACCTGTGCAGGGCAGTAAGTGATCATTAGAGGTTCTTGTCGGAACACCATGAAGGAAACCTCTTTTGGCAGAAAACAATTAGAGAAGTTGTTAATCACAGAATCGGGAATCAGCCCATTCGATAGCAAGGGACACCAAAGCCAAAAACCCTGGAAATAATGGATGCACCTATTCCTACTCCCCAGATTCCTCTTGTCTGGCCCTTTCCCAAATCTTGTCAATCCTATATGTCATTTATTTTTTGTGTTACCCCATTTGTTTTTCACCCCTATTACCATTACCTCCTGAAAGGCTGTAGGCATCATTGCTTTGATAGCATTACCATCTTGCCTTCTGACTCATTCTAGATCATTTACTATACTACCTTTTCCTCCATTAATTTCTCTAAACCATACATTTAATCATGGAGTTCTCTTGCTGAAACTTTCCATTGAGTAAACCAGATATACATAATTTAGTTGAAAGAAGCTGCAAGCAGACTTTAGCTACCTGGAGAGTGTGGGTTCCACCTAAAGAGGGCAGTCACTACTCAGCTCCAGCCAATTGTCACAACGCAGAAATGTGGGCCTGGTGTTGCTAGACGGTCTGTTTCAGGACAAGCCAGAAATTTGTGTGAAGTCTCCCAATTTTTAAAAGATTGCAGTGAATTAATATGTCTGGCCTAAAGGATAAAGTTGCAACTCTCCAGCATGTTAACAAGGACTTCTGTGATTGGCTCTACCTCTTCAAACACCCTGTGTTGGTGCCTCCACAGCAATTTACTCTGCAGGTAACTGATACCATTTGTTGATACCGGATAGTTCCAAGATATTTTGTGTTTCCCTGAGACCCTCATCCCATCCAGCTGCCTGCTAACCATCTATGTGTTCTTTGCACTCAGACGGGAAAACTCCTCCTTAGTCCCTTAAATATTAGCACTCCCTAAAGTGTGCTCTCTCTGTGTCTTTTATCATCCCACTTGCAATCCTGTAATTGCAATTATATGTTTGCATGTCTACCTCCCCATGGAACTGTGAGCTCTTTGGAAAGAGAAACTGGGTCTTCATTCTTCTTTGTCTCGCCAGTGTTAACACAGTTGCTGACATGTTAGAGGTACTCAGTGGATATTGAATAAATAAAGTGTCAACATGAATAATGTAAATATTTTCTAGTCCCCATTTAGAAAATATGGCTTTTAGGGACACATGCCAAAAAACAAAAACAAAACAAAAACGGAATCTTGCGTATTTTCGTGTCTGGCAGGCGGAAGCCACGCTGATTATTTGAGGAGGTCTGAGGCTGTTAAGGAGGTTACAGAAAAGACAAAAAGAGAACTGTAAGGTGTGAGGTATCACAGCAGCAGCATTGCCAGGACCTCAGCCACAGCCCCTAAGACTATGGCAGCGAAAGGAAGAGGTTGGCATTGTTAGTACCTAGCAGTTTGGAGGAGGAGGAGGAATCCCACGGAGTGAAACTCAGGCCTTTGAGGTGAGGATTTAGCAGAGGTGGTGCCTCTGAGCTGGAGGAGGATCCCTGGGACCCGGCACCTGGGTCTCTGAGGAGGAGGGTCCCAGACTGGGGCTGGTACATGTAACAGCATGGGGGGGCACTTGGACACCTGGCTCTGTGAGATTTACACCAATTATGATCTGGATTCAGCTGCTGCTTCTGCAAAAAACGGTTACTGCGGAGTGAAGAGCGGGTGAGCTGACGCTGCCAGGGTGGGAGGTGAAGAGGAAGGAGTGGCCCCGTGTGCTGCCTCTTTTGGGCAGAGCCAAACACGGGGTCCGCCGGCAACGGAAAAGTAGGGTTTGCAGAATCCCAGCCTCAACATCAAATTGCTGAGTGTGCGGGGGTGAGTTTAAAGCTAACATAAGATCACTGAATAGATAACAGGAAAGACTGAGATGAAAAAAGTAAGCAGTTTGCATGAAGTAACAGCTAAACAATGACAGTGAAAGTAAAATTTGACTGACTTCTGCTTTACTCAGTTTGTGTTTTTGTCTAGATTTTATCTACATCTCTGAATATATCAAATTGAAATGTATCATTTCAAGCCCATTGTAAAATCTACCTCTTCCACAAAACTTTTTTTTAGCACTGTGAGGAAAGAAAAGTAATCTTACCCTGCTCTAAAGTCCATTGAATTTTTTTATTTTGTTCTATTATTAAAATTACTTGGTAGTACTACTTTATTTTGGGCCTTAGCTGTTCAGAAAAAAGCAGAATGATATGTAGAGTGGGACTTAGCTATGCACAGGGCACGATTGGGCTGCCAGTCCATCCACATAACCACCACGATCACAGGCTGAAGAAGAGACAAATGCATCGTGGTGTCTGAATGAATCTCCAGAGAATGGGGCTGAGTGGGAAAAGTCAATCCCAAAAGGCCCATACCATATAATTCCACCTACATAGTGTTTTCTTTTTGAAATAACGAAGCAAGAAAAATGAAGAGATGAATGTTTGCTAGCAATTAAGGTGGAGGTGGGGGAAAGGAAATTGATGTGGCTATAAAAAGGCAATAGGAGAAATTCTCGTGCTGATGGAAATGTCCTGTATCCTGACTGTGCCAATGTCACTGTGCTGGCTGTGCTATTGTCCTATAGTTTTGCAAGATGTTACTGCTGGAGAATGGGTAAAGTATATATAGAAACTCTCTAGAGTATGCTTTACAAGTGCATGTATCCCAAAATAAAAAGTTTAATTACAAAAAAAAGCCGACCTTCCTCAGCGATGCCAATGTGAAGACAAGGTTAAGAACCACTGCAAATTGAACATGCTCTTTACCAGTCCCTATTGTCCCCTCAGCACTGAAGCAGGCAGGGCTGTCAGTTGTCATTTATACCAAGCTGTCCTCCACCTTAGAGTACAATTATCAGCAAATGCAATGGTCAGCTGTCCCCTTTCTCTGAAATGCATTTTTCACCAGATCTTTGGATACATTAAATTTCATAAACTCTGGTCTAGCTCTGTGAGATATGTGTGTATGTGTGTGTGTGCACGTTAAGTGCTGATAGATTGAGAGTTAGAATATTTCCATGTCCCTTTGAGGCAGAGGGGACAAAGTGCCTGGAGAAAGGGCATAGCTCAGAAGGACACACAGAAAACAGCACAGACTAAAAAATAAGAAATGCAAAATCATAACGTTAAAACAAGGAAAGAAAACATGCCATTTGAAAATTTTCTAGGCTCAGTCATCAGTGAATTGCTGTGTGTGTTGCAGTGGAATATTTGAAGTATTTGGAAACAGTATGATGAATATTAACTCGTACTCAGAATAAAGAAATGGGTAGGTAGATTATATATAGATACATGGATACATAGATAGGTACGTAGAAATGTAGTTACGTAGATAGATGATTAACGAGCTTGCTGTTCCAACTTCATAGAGTACAGGCCCTTTACGATGGAGTGACAGATGGGCTTGGCTTGCGTGTTGCCTGGGCTACGACTTTTAAGAGCAGCTGCCTGAAGAGGCCCATTACTTCCTAGAGTCAAGTTACTTAACATTTTTAAATTTCAGATTCTTTATCTTTAAAACTGGAATAATATTAGGATTAAACGTAATTGGTGATGATTGAATAGGATAATGAATGTATTACTTAGCACAGTGTCCGGAATCTCATAAGCACTCAGTAAGTGAATTATGTTTTAGATCTCAATAGTGCATCTTATTTTTCTTAGATATGGAGCAGGGAATCAGCAAGCAGGCTGGGGTGTGGCTGGGAGAGGATACGTTCAGGCCCCGGGCTCTCCAGGTGGCAGCAGGCAGCCACATGCAGGAACAGTGTCTGCAATGCCTTCAGAACCAAGGAATAGCTTTCTTATGTAATAGGGAGCAGTGAGGAGACCTAACAGGTACTAAATACCTACAAAATTGTAGGCACTTTTTTGTATTTCATTTAATTATTACAAAGTTTCTATAAATCTTTTAGGGACAAAGAAACTGAGATGAGACAGACTCATAGATGGAGAGTAGATGACAGCTAGTAAGGGGAGAGGAGTGGGGGGACGGATTGAGCAAAAAGGAAAAAGGACTCATGGACATGGACAACAGTGTGGTGATTGCTGGGGCAAGCGGTGTATAAAGGGACTAAGTGGTAATAGGAAAAAAAATACAGCAAAGATCTAAAAATAAATAAACAAACTGAGCATGAGAGACGCCGCCCCAGCACTATTATGTTTACAGGGAGTAGGAGTCTGAATTTGAAGTGAGACCTCTGTTATTCCAAAATCCACGCTCTTGATGCCAAACCTGGGTCTTCTGGAGCAAGGTGAATGCTTTCCGCCAAAGGATTAGGCCTGGGTGGCTTTATCCCACTTGCACCAGAAATACAATTGAGTTTACAAATCAGCATTTTGCACCTTAGGAGAAGCAGAATTTGAAGGGTGGTGTGTTCTCTCTGGACAGTGTGAATGAACTTGGTGATCTGTTTACTGAAAACTTAACTAGTAGTGTAGCAGAGAACAAGGACCAGCTAGTTAGTACCTCCTCTCTGCAATCTTAGCATTCTGTGTATAATATTGATAAAATTTCATTTTATACTAACCACCTGTTTATAGGCTTGTCTCTTTAGTTTTGACTTTGAGTTCTACTAGGACAAATTGTGCCTTGTTCCTCTCCTGTTCCTGGTATGTAACTCAATTACATGTAGGAAATCAATTACTGTGTGTTGAACACATGGGCAAAATCACTGGAAGTTTGTCATGTGAATCTTATAAAATAACTTTATGGAAACACTTTATGAACTTCAGATGGATATTAAATCAGAGGTCAGCAAACTATAGTCAAATCAGACCCATTGCCTGTTTTTGTAAATAGCGTTATTAGAACACAGGCTAACTTGCTAATTTGTTTACATAATGGCTATCATTATTTTCATATTATAATAGCAAAGTTGAGTAGTAGCTGAAGAAACAATGTAGAGCACAACACTGAAATTATTTACTATATGATTCTTTACAGAAAAAGTTTGCCCACCCCTGTATTAAATGTTAGTTCCTTAGGGGCAATGCATTTGGTAGGTTTTTAAAAAATATTTATTTATTTATTTTCAAAGACAAGGGAAAAGAGAGAGAAAGAGAGGGAGAGAAATATCAATGTGTGGTTGTCTCTCACCTGTCCCCTACTGGGGACCTGGCCCACAACCCAGTCATGTGCCCCTACTGGGAATCAAACCAGCAACCCTTTGGGTCACAGTTAGGCATTCAATCCATTGAGCCACACCAGCCAGGGCGCATTTGGTAGTTTTATTCTTGGATGCTGAAAAAAGGAGAAACGGGATTACAGATTTTCTACAATAGCCTGAATAAAAGGTCATAATAACTTCTTTCCATCAGAGGTGAATGAAAATGAATGCAATTTTACTCATTTAACAACTATTTATTCAGCATCTACAGTGTTCTAATTACCATTCCAGGCATACAACAAGTTTGTTCAATAAATATTTATTGCGTACCTGCTGTGGTCAAGCACCACTTCTGTTCTCTTGAGGCTTCATTCTCATGAAGATAAATTAACACTTGAAGGAAGAATTACCGAAACTAGGTGACAAATTGGGTGTAGGGTTGAAGGACCGGAAGAGTCACATATTTCCATCCCAACACCCAGCATGTTAAGCTGTGTTGTATCACATGGACTTACATCTGTCTCCTATTTGGTTGTAAGATCCTTATGGACAGTTTACTTGCATATTTGTCTTTATAATTCCAAACTTGGGATGATGCCTGGCAGAAAATACATATATTTATTATGTATATTTATTGAATTAAAGGGTTGGAAAACCAGAGAGAAAGTTGACCTTAGAAGGGAAGACTATGCAGTTTATTTGGGACATGTTGTTTGAGGCAATAACGTAATGCACCCAAATCAAAGTGCCCTCTGGGACTGAGAGAAAAGAAAGCCCTCTGACCATGTGTAGATAGAGAAGAGAAAGGGAAGGCTCAAATCAGGAGTCGGAGCCCGTATTTTCTGGTTCCCGAATCAGCACTCAGTCTTCACCACACATTAACTCAATGAGCAGAAGCCAGCACAAATGGTTGCTTCTAAACGGATGGGAAGCCATGCTGAATTTTCATTAGCATAGAAAATATAATCATTAAACTTGCATTATTTAGAGAAAGAGAATATGGCATTTATGAAGTACTGGCTACAACTTCTAATCTTGCCTCTATTCTCAAAATCCAGTCCGTTGACCTTGAGGGTTCATTGCCAACATCTTGCATAGCTGTCCATTGCCTTTGATAATGTAAAGAAAAACACACACACAATGGTCAGTGGGAAATATTATTATTCACAAATTGTATGTACTTCAACACTAAAATCAACACTATCGCAACACACAACTTGTTAAAACTAAGACTTTTTTGTTCAGTCCAGTCAAGTTTTGCTGAATATCAATAGGGTAATCGCTATAGCAGTTTTTGCCAATTAACATACATTTCTTCTGTTGGAATTCGAACCAGTTTTCTTAATTAATCCTGACCTTTCATCCTGCATTTTTAAAGCTTCTTAAGAAGTTAGAAATAAATAATTCAGTCCACGTATTTTTTGAAAAGAGACAAGCTGTTTTCCTTTATCCTCAGAGAATAAATTAGATAGCTATTCAGATTAAGCTCATAGAAAATTGGATAAACAAATGCAAAAATCATATATTTTCTGCATAAAGCACATAGATATATCTTTCTACTGCTGAAGAAAGCTGAGAGATTTCTAGAGATTTTGGAGGAACACACTGCTATGGGAAGTACTTTCCTGTTTTGTATTATTAGTTGAGGAGGACATAGCTTTTAGGATTTGTAAACTTGAAAGCTCATAGTTTGCAATTTAAATCACACACATGCTCTTTCATTATTTCCCGGATGCTACTTTCCATAAAGGGAATATAAAAGGTGTGTGTCACTAAATCCTTCGCATATTTTCAACACATCACAGAAATGCCTATTTTCTTCCCCGTTATGACAGCAGGGTGCTTTAACAATACTATCTTATATTTTCAGAGTACTGCTAAAAGCATAAAGCTCTCCATATCACTACACATTTAAATATTCAGTGTCCTATTGCCACCGAATGATTTAATCATACCTCACCTTTTTAGTCTTATCCCACATGATCTCTCTCTGTATATTCCGTCTTCAAGGGAATATGTAAATTCTTGCCATTTACCAAAATATTACCTTTCCTATGGCTATCCCTTCTGTCAGAAATGCCTTCCACCATGTCACAGCTTCTCTCCATTCCTCCGCCTCCACAAACATCTCTCTGGTGAGATATAACCCATTCAAAAAGATCGGGGTTTTTAAGAGAAACTTGTATAATCCCTTCAGTTAGAAGTGTTGTCTTCTACCCTTGTGCAAAAACTTTCCGTGGCATTTAACCTGCTTTATAAATTTATATGCATATATAATCTATACTTACCTACTAACTTAAGGGCTCTTTCAAGAATTTGACTATGTTTCCCCAATGGTTAGGAAAGTACTTGTTATATTAACTGAGTTTAGTAAAAATTTGTTCACTGGTTAATGGAATTTCTACATATATTAGGGGAATGCTTACTGGAATAGAAATAAGAATTTTATATAGCTAAGAGTGAGTTCTTTGACATTTTATACAAATTTTGATCAAGAAAATCCCTTCAATTTTATTTTTAATGAAAATAATGCTCTTGACAAATGAAGGGAAATGAGGTTAGGGACACTTTCCTTATAAAATTTTAGTAAAATAATATAACACATTATGAGTTAAAGATGATTAGAAATAATGAAATACAGTTTGGTAACTAGACTTATTGAATAGCTTTCTCAAGACTACATGGGTCAGGTGTTGAATGACGATTAGAATCTTGACCTTTCAGCTTCTCATTTAATTTCTACAAACCATCGCTCAATCATGTGTCAAAGAAATCTATTTTGATTGCTCATCTGAGGAGGGATGAGAAATAAAATAGACAACCCATATACTGGATATATACCTGTGCTCCTGGACTAAAGTTTACATTCCCACATCAAACTCTTCTCTCAATGTATTTCCGCAGTAAACTCAAATCTGAAAGTTCTAGGTGCTTTTCAAATGCCTACTCAATTCATCTGGTCAAATTCATGTTGTTGACATTCTATGATGACTGCATTTTATTAGCCCAATAATTAGGTTAGGTGTGGTCTTACTACCTTAGCTTTTAATACTTTTCCTGTGATTTTGTTCGATCAACAGCGTTTGTCTGTTTTCATTAACAA
Source organism: Tonatia bakeri (assembly GCA_004024845.1). Lineage (NCBI taxonomy): Eukaryota > Metazoa > Chordata > Mammalia > Chiroptera > Phyllostomidae > Tonatia > Tonatia bakeri. The sequence continues at coordinate 12,248 of PVIA01006686.1, forward strand.
TATGATTTGAGAATACGTTCATGTTTTTCCCTCTAACATTTAGAAAGACAGAAGCATTCGTTCTTTTGATTTTTTAATGTTTTGTTGTAACTATTGACATTTAATGAAAGCAATTCTATTAATATTTTAATAATAGAGTCTTGCTTCAAAGTTTCCAGAATCTATCATAATATTATATTTCTGAAATATAATTTTTGCTATTTGTTCAAGATTCTTTAATGGAAAAATGACTTAAAATAGATATTTATTTAGCATTTAACTTAAAAGACAATATCCAAGCCTGTGATCTGGAAATTGTGTTAAAAATCTGAGTTTCATTTTGACTTCTCTTCCTGTGATCACATATGAATTGATGGTGCGACTATAGCTGGCTAATCTCTTCAAAACTTCAAAATAAAAGACTCTTTTCTCAAAATCTACCTATACCATTAAATCAGCACAGTCTCAGCTAATGAGGATATTTGGTGATCTCTGAATTGAAGAAATTGGCATATGCCACAGCAATGAAAATGTCTGAGTAGAAGAAAGGCATTGACCTAATTCATTTGACCTTTTATTACAACCAACAAGTGTGATAGCCACAGTCACAAAGATTGTTTTCATTTACTGCTTTGTCAGCCATAGGTGATGGACAGAGTACTTTATGGATAATAAATTATCATTTCGCCCTTTGCTTAAGGCTGGCTCACCATGGCTGATGCTGATTTCAAAATGGTACTTTCTCCCAGATACCATATTACCTGTTGCTTGAAAAAAAAGTGAGATGTATTTTAAATGGTTCACTCAACACTTTTTGTTAGTTTAATCATTGGGCTTCTGTCTTTATGATGATTTTAGATCATTGGTTCTCATAAGGAAAGTACTACCTCTTAGGGATCAATTTCTGGAAAGCTCTGGGGTATCACAATAATTGGGAAACTCTACTAACATTTAGTATGTAGGGACCAGGAATGCTAAAACCCATTAATGCAAGAGATAGGGAGCATAATGAAGAATATTTTCATGTTCTGTATGACTTTCAAATGTCCTACTGGCCATGCATGTATATTAAAAATGCTTTAAAACTATTGGATCCCAGAACCTAACCTATTTCTGTATATATTACATTTCTCAGACAATCAACAATTGTGAAAATCAAGGGAACAATATACTTTAGTTATACTTTGAAAATTTATATAAAAATTAGCTTTTGCAAAAAAATGTTTTATTGAAAATAAATAAACATTGAAAAATAAAACATTTTTGAAATTTAGATCTTTATTACCCAGAATTTTACTGTTCTTCATTTGTAGCTGACATATGAAGGGCCATCTTATATATAGGTGCAAGAATCAACGATTTAATTAAGCCTTCCATTATAGTGATGTCCAAACATTTGGACATAGAAATAGGTGTTATTTCATTGTAACTTAGTTATCTCTTCTTTCTCCTTTATGCTATGGTTCGGGCTTTATCTTGATTTTATAACTTACATGTGTTGGTATTCAATAGTATCTCATGAATTTTATTCCAGGATAATAGAGGTGGTGTCACAGAAAAATGATGTTAAAGAAGACATTGAGCACCATGAGACTGAGGGTCCCTTCTCTAGTCAGAGTGGGCTCACTGGGACAGACATGAGGACAACATCACAGGATTTCAAGGTCTTTCATTTTTGATTATGGTTCACACTAACACTCCGAGTGGAGAAGTACCTCATGGGCTTTGAAAAGAAACTACATCTTGTGATGGATCTAAAGAAGATGTACGGTTCATGGTAGCATTTGCTTCATGTAGGGATTCTAAACTCAAATTCAGGGCAGAAACTAAACCTTATTTTCTATATATTTTCAGTTGGCCAGCATCTTATTTCAAAATTGTTTTAACCTGAATAGCTTTAGATGAGGCTATACCAACCCTGCTGGCATATAACAGAGGCACAAAATGACAGCTCACCTGCGCAGGAACATGACTATTGCAAAATTGACTCCCAGAGCAAAAAAAAAAAAAGGGGTGGGGAGTGGTTGGGCAGTGGCCAGCGTTTAGAAATTAGGAGACTATGTCAAGCATCCCGACTTCTGCTTGAGCTAGGAAAAACTGGATGCTCTGGTGACACTGGATCTTTGCTTCCTTGTGGCGACAATAACATGGGCCTGAGAATCTGGGTCTGGGCCCCTCCATTTTGACAGGCAGCCGCTCTCCTCGGGGTGCAGGTCTGTATTGTTTCTCTCACCTGACCTGATTCATTGATTTATATCATCTGCTGGAACCCTATGTTGTGGCCTCTGGCTTAACTGAATATAAAGCTACATATATGAAGAAAAATAAAATATTCAAAGTAATCTGAAATGTGTGGAGTGCTATAACAAATCAAGTCATATTTTATTGTAAGGGGATATGTTAATTATGAAATAAAAACATTATCATGGGGGAATAAAAAATATAAAGAGTGACAGGATTTACAGCCAGGGTCTTATATAACCTGTTTTATACCTTTACCTATGTGTGGCTGTATATAAATCATATTTCTTTTCTGAACCTCAGTTTTTCTCACCTTTGAACAGAAGATAATGAAACCTGGCTGTGGTGCACAATGTTTATGCTCCATTCATTTTCCTAAGGATTAGGTTTTTTTTAATACTGTTTTGATAGACCCCTCCCTCCCTACTCCTAGCCTCTGTGAATTTCTGCTTCCAACAGCAAGCAGAGGCCTGCCCTTAAGCTACTTATATCCCTTAGGCTACTGACCCCCAAACCCCTTTTTATTTTGCCTGCAAGTGGGAGGAGAAAGAGTTACCTGGGAAGTTATATTCCCCCTGGAGACGACTAATGAATGTCTAAAGGTAGAAGGCAAATTCTTTAATTTAGGTCAGTAGAACACAGACATCACTTATACTTTAAAATGTTCATGCAGATGAGATTAAAGATACCTCCTAATCATTTATCTGACAGTGCACCCTTGCCAGGCTTCCTTTGCTTCCTTAGGATCTTTTCCTTGACTATACGTTTTGTGTATAACACCTCATCACAGGGTCCGATTCTAGGAAGCCCAACTAAGACACCTGCTAACTGACCTCATGGTACTAGTGTGAAATATAGTGTTCTCAATGAAAATGGAATTTTAAAATAATACTATAAAATGCTTTTCCTAAAAATTCTTGTTGAATTTTCAAGGCAACATAGTCATCGCTCCCACATCAAAAACTCAGTGAGAGATGTAACTGAACAGAAAATACCATAAGGTATCACTGAACAATCTTTCCAATCTATGTACACCCTTTACGTAATGAAAAAGTCAGAAATTCAGCAGAAGTCAAGACGTGCTGTTTTGATGACAGCTATATCACATCTGTAACTAAGTCTATTGGACTCTATGGCAACAATGTGGAGTGACATGACATTATGGTTTTTTTTTTGCTATAGTTTTTGAGACTCACATTTGAGATTCTTTTTGAGGGGCTAAAACAGGCTAATTACCGTTTGCAAGGTTATTTCTGAGTTGTGAAAATTCTCTCTCCATATTTCCCCCTTTATTTCCATGTTTTTCTCTGTATTCTCCCATTCGATCTTCGCTGCCACAATCAGACAGAAAGTGCAAGGACATTTTTTTCTTGCATCTGTAGTGGAAACCTGAGCAACAGCACCAGGTCTGACAAATAGGTGTACTCTGTAATTTTGATCATGTTTTCTTTATACCAATATTGTTTTCATAAGATAATCTTGCTACTATGCTCTTGCAGTTACTGGCTTCATTACAATATCTGACTATCGTCAAAGTTGAAATCTACTTTCATTGACAAAATCTGAGAACCAACATTCACTATTCCAGTAGGTGTGAATTTAAGCAGACTAAAAAGAGACACATTAAGCCTAAACTAACATTTGCAACTGTTTTTGTTAATTTGATTGTTAATATGGTCAATCAGCATGGGTTTAATGACTCAAAAACAAACAATTAAAATACAAAGCACTTAGTTGAGACAACAGTTGTTTTCACACTAAATGACTTTTAAAATATTCATTAAATTAGTTACTCGTTTAAGAAGCATAATTTCAGTATGCAAGATTGATTAGCTAAGTCCCCCTTCCCCTGTCCTATATACAATAAGGAAGAGCCTAGGTAGAAATACCATGGCCATCAAGTTGAATATCTTTTGGTGTTAACTCGAGAAAGTGATTGACTTAAAACCAAAATTCCTGTTTACGATGATTTTAGTTGTGCTTATGAATAAAACTACTCCCAGTGACTTATTGTTTCAAAAGACAAACATGGGTATTTCCACAACTATTTATAGAAAGAAAAATGTATACAAGGATCTGGAAGTCATCTACATAGATGCAGGTATTAGCATATGAAAATTTATGGTGGAGACTATAACATTTACTTTCAATCAAAAATTGGCCATAACTTGAAGTACAACTTATAAAAATCCAGTTCTTGTCAGTTGCTATGAAATTTTAAATAATATTTATATCTTACCAGCTTTAAATTGGAGACTATATGCAGAAATTTGAATTATATAAGATGCATATGTAAGTAAATTTATGCCTTCAGAAAAAGGCAACTATGTAAAAATTTTTTGCAAATATTTCAAGATACAGCTCCTGTCCTCTAATGTAGGACCTAGTTCTGTAGGGAGGTCTAACCTATAAAAAGAAAGAAAAAATTACAGAGTAGTAAGTGTTTTGATGAGGCTATAAAAACACAAATGAGAGTAACTAATAATTCACATTAAGAATGCAGAGAAGGCTTCTCAAAGGACATGCAGAAATCATTCCTAAGAAGATTTTAGGCGAGAGTTTTCCAGAAGAACAGAATGTGAAAAGTTTCAGGTGACGTGTATGTGCGTGAGAGAGAGAGAGAGAGAGAGTAGGAAGGAAAACTGAGTGTGTCCTAGAAGTGGGAAGAACAGCAGTGGAAGATGAGTTTGTATGTGGGAGGAAAGGAGATATAGGGCGGTTACGAGATAAATTAGATTGAGGAGAAAAGCAGGAGCTAACCAGGAAAGTCTGTTAGATGAAGAATTTGTCCTTTGTCTTAAAGAGATAAGGGAAATAGGGGAGGGGACTTTTAAAGGCTTTAAGCAAGAGACTTTCATTTAAGAAGACGACCCTGATTGTAATGAGGGAGAGTGGATGGTAGGAGTGGAGCAGACAGGACAAGAGGCAGGAGGAGCAGTGAGAAGGATGCTGCCTGCAGTCGACCACAAGAGATGATTTCATGTGTACCAAGGGAGTGACGGTGGGAATGGATGAGTTTGAGAGATAGGTAAGAGGAAGAGACAGGGGGACCTGGTGATGTTTTGACTAGGGGTGGTGGTGATGAAAAAGGGAGGAAGCATCAGAAAGACAAGGAGGCTTCCAGTTGGGCAGATAGGACACCACACCATGGTGACTTTTACTGAGAGAGCATTTCTAGGAGAAGCAGACATTAGTATGCCAGGTATAGGTTAATGATGGGACCTTTAATTATTTAAACTAAAAAGTTGTGTTTTTAAATGTCTGCATGTTAGCAATATGTCTTCCTCTAAAGTGTACCTCTCAATTTTAGATAGGCGGCTGACTGTGTTGCAAATTGTACATTGTATTCGAGTCCTGGGATGGAACTTTGAAACTAGGTGACAGGGTAAATTACTGACATTCTTAGAGCTCAAGGTTTTTTATATCCGCTTACTGTGGACAATATCATCTAATTCACTGAGTTGTTTTGAAGATTCAGTAAGATAATATATCTATATCAGGATAATGACCCCCTCAGAGATGTCTAAACTTGGTCCCTCAAACCTGGGGATATTCTACTTTGTATAAAAGTAGAATGAAAGAAGTGGGTGGAGGAAGGTGAAGGGATTAGTCAAAGAATGTATTTGCATAAGTTATGGACACAGACAAGAGTTGGTCCTGGCTGGAAGGAAGGGGGGCTGGTGAATGAGTGGAGTTGAGTGAAGTGGGGGTGGGGGTATCTGTGATAGTGTCAACAATGAAAACAAACAAACAAACCTGCAGAAAAAGAGGCTTTGTAAATGTTATGAAGGTTAGGGGTTCTGAAATACAAATATTATCCTGAATTATCTGGGAGGGTCCAATGTAATCACACAAATCTTTAAAAGCAGGGACCTTTGACTGATGTAGTCAGAGAACGAGACAGATGTGGTGAGGGAAGCAGGGTCACACAGACGCAACCTTGCTGGCTCTGAAGACGAAGGAGGCCGTGGGCTGAGGAGTGCTAATGGGCTCTTGAAAAAGTGGCAGAAAATATTCTCCCTTCAAGCCTGCAGAGACAGAGATAGCCCGGCCAACCCTTTCATTTTGGCCCAGGGACAGTGACATTCCAACCTTCAGAACTGTAAGATACCAAATTTGTTCTTTATTTTAGGCCACCAAATTTATAATAATTCTTTATGTCAACAATAGAAAATTAATCTCTATTATCTACTTTACTAATATTAATATAATTAACAAATTTTATATAGGTAAATGAATGGGAAATTGTAAAACTAGCAGACAAGGGAATATTCGGAGATAGCAGGATAATAGACCAGAAACTGCAGGCAGATTTCTGCTGTTCGACTTCTGATCTCAAAGGTAACTCTTCAGGTAACTCAGTGCTCTTCAGCCACATGAACATGCCCACTGGGACTTGACCACTCGGTGGTTGAGTCTCCTTCACTTTTGTTTCACAGACATTTCCGTGACCTCCTGCCTCAGCAGACAGTGAAGAGGTGTCATGAGATTGTGAGGTGTTTCCTCTGTAGGATTCCAGGCAAGGAAATAGTAGCCTTGACATATGCTTTCATATTTGTGATGAGAAAAGCAGCAACCAACCTTCCTACATGAGTCCAGGGATAAAGAGAGGGCAGTGGCAGGGAAGGGCCCTGAAACAAGGAGTGGGGGGTGAGCTGAGAGCAGAGTGCTGGGAGCTGTGTATGTGCCTCTTGTCCTGTTCTGTCAGGACCTGTCTTGGATTGCATGTCCTCTCTTGCCACCTCCCCCATCCCCCACGTAAATAAACCTTGTGTGATATTTTTTGAAGAAGGCTATGAGGGACAAATGCACCATGACTGGGTGCTACCTTGTAATATAAGCTCAAAAATATTCATTGAAAAATTGAATGCATAGGTTGCCTATATTTTAATGTAAAGGAGAGACCTTCCAGAACAATAGTGTGTTTTATTGTTATTCTCTAAAATTACTCTTTTTTGGTCTTCTGTTTTTAAAGGCTGATTTTTCCCCCAAATGAAGATCACTTTGATCATTTGGATTATTTTAGAAATTTATTTAAAAGTAGAGTATTTTGATGGTAGAAGAAAATAGTGCTTTTAGGGACCCAGACTCCAGGTAACAATGGGTGGTCTCCAATTCTCCCTTCTCCATCAACAAGCCCTCGAAGTTCTAGAGAACAAAGCATTTCCAAAACTAGATTGAGCCACTGCTCAGAGCTCTTAGAAATCACATTCGGGTTTTGGTTTCTGGTGTTTTGGAACATTTTCTGCCATATCATATACTGGAAAATGCTAGTAGTGTCATGTGTAGGTTCCTTTCAAAGGCCATATTTGGGAATTCATGTTTCTTCTGTTACTGGTTGATGTTAAATGAGCTTAGTGTTAATATTATATTTACACATGGTCACAAGTGCAATATAACAAACATGTTTTATCATAAAATTAAACTATTTCCTCCTAAATCATCTCAATTATCTATTGTGGCTCTCTTGAAAAAGGGACTCATTTAGATAAAGACTCACTTTTCTGTAATTTAAACCTAGATTTTTAATATCATTTTTAACAAAATTATGAAATATTTCCAACATAATTAAAGTATAGTTTCATGATGAGAGTCATATACCCACCATTCATTTGTAATAACTCCTAATTTTGCTTCAGATTTGCTTCTTATTTGTTATAAACAAGCCATTTCAAATAAAGCTCAAGTCCCATTTCTCCATCCTTCTTAATTCCCTCCACTGTATTTCCAGAGGTGACCATTCTCCTGAATGTGTTATTAGTTCCAAGATTGTTGTATGCTTTTGAGCATACAATGTATCCATATCAATGAATAGAATGGTTATGAACAATTTGTTTACATCATATAAAAGATCACTTGTCACATGTCATTCTAAAAATTGTTTCTTTTATTAATAATGTTTGATTGAGATCTAGCCATGTTGCTAGATCTACTTTAATTCAATCATGTTATGTTTACATTATAAACTTTATCAGTAGATACATATAAATGTTTTATCTACTAACTTACAATAGATCATTTATTCCAGAATTTTCACTATTGCAATATAGTTCTTGAAGGTGAGTCCTTGTAGACATGTGAGCAGATACCCTCCATAGTGTTTGCCAAATGGACATGCTGCATGACCGGTGGAATACCATCTTAAAATGTACAAGATGTTGACAAATCATTTTGGAAACAAAGTGTGCTGATTTATAGACCCACCGGCAGTGTCTGAGAATGCTAATTCCTCCATACCCTTATGAACACTTGGGATTGTCAACTTCTAACATTTTTGCTTAATTGAACGGTTGTAAATGACATCACAGAGAAAAGTAAGAGCAAGAAGAAAATTGATCATCTTCAGAACAAGCCCCATACTGTCACAGAGAACAAACTGCCGCCAAGATGGTAACCAACTTTCCTAAATGTGTAGATTTGGTTAACAACAGAAACAGGATGAGAACAGAAACTTGCCTTGAACTCAGAATTTAGTTTAGGCTTTCATGGATGTTGACAGTAGATGCCTGAGAAATTTGTGAGGGGAAAAACACGTCTATTGGGATATGCAACCACCTTTAAGAATTGTATTTCATATTTTTTATGGTCTTGTCTTTTTCTTCCTTATTCTTAGGATCTAAATAGATCCTGGGTCCTTTGAAAAGTGATTAAATGTTCGTACTCCTAAATAATCAACTAAATTAGATTTTGTATTAAAAATGAGTTTCTAGATATCACTTATTAATTTTTTGAAACTAGATCTGAGAGAGTTATCATTATTCTGGGGCTAATCACAGAAAAAAAGATGGCATTGCTTTTGATTCTTAAATTCCATTTTCTACAACATTGAACAATAGATGTCACTGTTTTGCCAATAACATAACTATGAAATTATTTCATTTTATTATGTTCTTCATAAACAATCCTTGCACCGAACAGATAAGTTACAGGGTTCTGGTAGAAAAATCTCAAACAGTAGCAACATCGTTTAAATATTAATACAAGCTAGTGTTTTCTCTAAAAAACACATTAATATAATCAACCCATTACTTTCTGAAGCATTTTAAATATAAGTAATCTAAACCCACTCATTTTTATACCTTTAGATTAATGTTTTGACAATTAGGCAGCATGACAAGAAGGGTTAGGGTTCCGGGCTAAGGTCAGAGAAAGAAACCTCTCAGAGTGTGATTAATTCTATTTTAAGCCCATGTAATATCGGGTAAGATGACTTCATTGACAGGAAATCTATACAAAGTAGGAATGAGAGATATAGAAGCCAAGAAAGAAGAGATATTGAAAGCAGTACGTTGGGTCCTGTTCCGAGGGACGGCCAAGTGGCGGACTGCACTGCAAATCTCATGGCTGGAGGGAAGCCATGTTCAAGTTCACACCACTTTTGGCCTAAATGAATCCACAGTTATCAAGAAGTGAAGGCAAAGTTGTTAAGCTCTTGGCAGCAGGAAGGTGACCTGGTGAAAATAGTGGAAACGTTTAGTGATTGTTTCAAAAGTGTATAGTATTTTCTTATACCTGGAGCGTATTATGCAGGAAGATTAAGTCAAAGTAAAAGATTTAGCCTCCATTTCCTTAAGTTCTCCGTTGATAATGTACCTGATGCCAAGAGTGGAGGGGGGAGAGACAGAGAGAGAGAGACAGAGAGAAATTCAGAAAGTTTAGTGAATGAGCAACTGCCACCTCCTGGCTCTAGCAAGCTGTCTATCCTGATTGTATTTGTAAAGCGGTTTAGGATTTATGAAGGCCTTTCTTACTCATTATCCAGGCTACTCTCTGACTCCTCCACCCATTGCAAAATGACCTCTGGAGCAAACCTTTCACTCAAACTGATCTCTGAAATGTTATTAATGGCCTACAAATTGTCAAAAGTCACCAACCCGCTCTTAAGTCTTTCTTGTATTCAATAGCTGCTTTTTTCTTTTAAACATAGTAAACTACTCTCGCCCTTTAAATTCTCTCTTCCCATGATTTCTGTACTACTTTATTTTTTCCTGGTTTTTCTTCTACTTTTCTGACCTCTTTTTCACTAACAGCTTTCCACTTTCTTGTCCATTAAATATTCATGTCCTCAGATTTTTGCCTGTGGCCCCTTTCTCTCTGAATGTTTTTCAAAACGATTGCATTGGTGTGAAATATTTGAGCCACATTGTGTACAATTCGTCATTCAACAAATATTTATTTTCCTCTGTACCAGGTGCCATTTTAGATCCTGGAGAAACAGGAGTCAGTAAGAATAACATTGTGCCTTCCCTCAGTCCTTTACTTCTTACGAGGCAAAGGGCAATTGCGGAAACATATTGAATCGTTGATTTATCTACACCTTCTCCTTCATGGCTCTCATTTTCTTATACTGTCTGCAAACACATTTTCTTGTACTCTCTGTCCCTGTCCTAGCATCTAGGAAATTATGGGATTGCACTTTCAGGGAGAGAGTTATTAACATAAAAACTCAGTGAAAAAGAAATGGGTAACATTCTATTTTTGAGTACTCAAACAGACTTTGGGCACTGACGATAGAAAACAACAGGAGAGATTCGGTTTTTAAAATATAGATGTTTCAAACTCATGCCATAATGTTTATTCCACATACAACAGGGTTTTGCCTGCCTGCCCAAATAACATCTCATGGGCTATTGGATAGGAGAGAATAAGACAGGGGCAATAGAGGGACAGGTGTGATCTGAGTCTTCTGTCCTTTGAGCTGCATCCTAACCTAAACCCTATAATGACTTAAGAGCCCATGGAATGAGATAACCCATGTTTACATTCCTGGTTGGGTTCCTAGCAGCTCACAAGCCCTCCACAAGTATAGAGAGATCTGCATGTGGCCAAGAAATGGCTGAATCCGAACTTTTCAGAGCCTCAGGGCAGGTCTCTGGTCATTGGCATCTCACCACCAAATGTTTTCCTGTAGGGCTGCCTGTGGCAGAGGTGTGACAGTGGATGCCACAGGACCTCGGGGAGCCCTGTGGCTAAGACAAGTGGGTAGCTTTAGCACGTGTGCCACGGAGTTTCTGACTAGAGGTCAGTTTCGAAAGCTGAGACCAGGTGGGTGCCAGTGTAAAAGATGTGACCCCTTCCTTAGATCAACTGTCTTGTCAGCACAAGCAACTGCTGAAGATCAGGCATTCACCAGGGACAACAGTCCATGTGAAAATTTTAGTTTCTGCCATTGGGCAGAATGATTTCTTGAAATAGATTAAAAAAAATTTGAACCAAGACAGTTGTACTTTTCTTCCTACCCTAGCTAGGCGAAAGAGATGGAACATACAAATATCGCCACATGAGTGTCGGCAGCCTATAAGGGCCAGGGATTGTGTGAGATGCTAATGATACAGAGAATGAGGCACTGTCCCTGCCCTCAAGCATCCTCAATTTTATTAAGACAATGTCGAGCCAACTTCCAGCTGGTTTTCTTTGCCTACACTACAGAATTCAGCCTACTTACTGCTTTGAAAGTCTGTCCTTTGATTTTTGGTCAGTTGGGCTGCTCCTTCATCATCTCAGAATTGGAGACCATTTCTTTTCTGAAGTTCTCCCCTGTCTCTTTGACTGTTAAGCATCAACTTCAACATCCCCCTGGTACTTCTAGCAGGAGAACGCATTTTTATATATTTCTCAGTAGTGCAAGGCTTTGGGTCCTTATTTAAATGATAAGCCTCTTAAAGATAGGAACAGTTAATGCATATGCCCATGTTACTATAGCATCTGATGAATAAAACACTATCAGTGAAATCTTATTGTATTGACACTTTTTTATTTTGATTTCTCAAATCACTGTGAAATTAGTGGTCTTCTTAGACTTGTTAAAAACAGAGTTGAAAATGATACAGAGGGTGAAGTTACTTGTTTGATGTCACATAGCTACTAGGTGGTAAAGCTTTAATCAAATGCAAAATATTTGACTCTAAATCTGGCATCATTGTTCACTTATCTTCTTTGGTTTCAATTTCAGCATTTAGAACCATGTCCAGATAGTATGAGATTAATAGTTCAAGTTCACAGTGCCGTCTCCTTCTCATCCTCACAGACCTCACGACAAACACCTAAGCATGTGTATTGACTTGCACCATGTCATAACTCTTATTTTCAATTATTCCAGAGTAAAAATCTTTGTACTTGTTGCTTTGAGATTTCTCCCATCCCACCCTTCCTGATTATTTCATTCATTTCCTCTGTTGCCATTCAAGCCTTTGCATTCTGCCTCTGACGGTGGATGGCTTCTTTCACGTTCATGATCACCTCAAACACCCAAGTACAGAAGGCTGCCTCGGTCTGTCCAATTTTTCTCTTCAACTATTGATTGGTTCAGTATCTTCTTTAAACCATTAACACCTTCTGTTTTTTTATATTAATTTCTTAGATTATTTGTGTTTAAGATTAGAAAGAAATGCCTTAAAGAGAAAAAAATCACATCTCATAAAAATGATGTATTAAGGTTTTCTATCAGCAATTGCTCTTTTGGAGGATAAATGACCAGTTAACTTTGAAGACAATATTCTGTACTTCAAGTAACAGGCAATTTTGACATTTTTAAAAGCAGTAGCTTCCAGAAACTTTGTTTCTGCTATTAGAATGCTATTTTAAATCAGTCAAATTGCAAAGAAAAATAATTTATTTAGGAAACCACCATATAAATATTTAACTAAAGTTCTCATGTGCTTTTATTATGTAGATTGTTGAAAATAATTTTACTGAAGAAAATAGTAGAATAATAGTGTCAGATCTTAGTACCACAGAGTAATTGTGTGAAGGAACATTTGCAATCATGAAACCTTAAGTTCTATATTTCAAAAGCAGTTTTATTAGTTGCAAGTTCATACAATAATTCAAAATTAGTTTGTCCACTACAGAAGTGGAGAAAAGCTACTTTAATTAACAGATAAGCATAGCTTTAATTTGCATGTCAACTTTTTGTGTGCAACTGAATGTTTCCAAAGTACTAAGAGTATTTATTTTTCTCACGTAAGGAGCTCTGACATTTTCTGAACAATCTTATTAAAGCGTTAATTTGCTTTAAATTCTTCCTTTTAAACTTCAGGGCATCTGTGTGAAGTGTCAACAACTTTTCTGTTAGTGAACCCCAGTTAATTTATTTTCTGAAATTTCCATTTACATAATATCTTATTGTCTAATGTTTATATTCAATTTTATGCATGTGTTTCCAGATCATTTCAAGTGCCATGAATATGCTGAGAAACGACGAAGTCAGTGGACGCACTCACGTGCCCTTGTTGAGGAAGGACAACTCGACAGAAGCAGTAATACTAAGACTAGTCATCAAGTCAATGCTATTTTTTCCTAAGGGACAAATTTTAAATTGTGTTATGCTATGGAAAACCATGAAGCTGTTGAAAAGAGTCTTAAAAACCTAGCAGATAATTTAGCAAGCTCATAGTTTGGGGAATGCAACTTCCATGAAGGTGCAGAATTTCAGTGAAGATGTCAGACATGTTATGCCCTAAAATTCAGGGTAACCAGAACCGTGGATCACTGCGATATGTCTTTACCCTATGGGCCCTCAGAAAGAAACAACAGCTTTTCTTTGAAGGAATATAACATAACATCATGCAGAACTTCTGCATTATCACACACATAATGTTCAACATTCAATCAAAACTTAGGATACATGCTAACAAAAAGTCCCAAATAACTGAAATCAACAAGAAAAACAGACAATTAAAGGCCACAGGTCAGACAGATATCACCAAGGAACAGAGATCTATTTTTTAAAGAGTCAAATGAAAATCCTAAAACTGAAAATAAAAGCTAAATTTAATAATTTAATGTATAATTTTAACAGAAGATCAGAAACAGAGGACTAGTGAAATAAAGGTAAGTTATCAGGTAATATGCAGATTAAAGCATTAAGAGTCAAATGACTAAAACTAGATAAAATAATATGAGATATGTAGAACATAGTGAAAACTGCTAACATATCTGTAATTAGAGGCCAAGGAAAGAGTTAGAGACAAAAATAATATTTGCAGGGATAAAGGTTGATAATTTTCTGAAACTGACTGAGAATATTACATGCCAGATTAAAAAGTTCTACAAAATACAAAAAGGATAAATATGAAAAAAATCACACCTTGTCTCAGCATCATAGAAACAAACAATGCTGATAATCAAAGACAAGCAGAAAAACAAAAGTTTCTTTAAAGGACAGTTAATTTTTATAGGAATGGTAGAATAAATAAAAGAATTATATGTTTACATTGCTATAATTTTTTTAAATAGAAGAGTAGCCAACTAAATATTCTATAAGCTGCAAAAATATATTTTAAAAATGAAAGTGAAATAATGACTTTTTAGGCTGAGGGCATGCATTGCCAAAAGGCCTACTATTATATCCTTACATTGGAATTATTCAAGAAGAAAAACAATCTCAAATAGATGCAAGATAGAATAGTGAAGAATTAAGAACATCGGAAATAATAAACAAATGAGCAATTTAAATTAATACTGCTTATAATGATGTATTGTAAGTATAGAAATGTCTGCAGAATTAAATGATAAAAATTAAAGCTGAGAAAGGAATAATGAGTTGACATATTTTAAGGTAGCCTCATTTCCAGGAGGAAATAAAAATGCAGCTTAATAAGAAGGATGTATGCTATGATTTCAAAGACAATTATAAAGAAAGAGTATAAAAATATATAGCTGACAAGCAATTAGAGGGGAAATAATGAACAACAAAATAAAAGTAACTTGATACAAAGGGAAGAAAAAATCAGGAAAAATAATTAAATACAGAGTAGATAAATAGAAAACAAATAATAATGTCATAGGCATAAATGTAAATATATTCGGAGTTACATTAAATGGAAATGGATGAGATGTTCTAATTTTTGAAAACAGTGAATTAGAACCAAGTTCATATTGCTCATAAAAATAAACACTAACTATAAACACAGATTCAAAATAAAAGAATGATAAACTATATACCATGCAAATGCAATCTGAAGAAAAACTATTTGTTTGTACTAACCTTGGAAAATGCAGAGATAAGTCAGAGAAAATTATAAAGAAAAAAGAAGAATGTGAAAGCTGGATTGAACAGAGATATGTAACAGCCCTAAATGTACATGCAGCTGGTAACATAGCCTAAAAATATACAAACTGAAAACTGAGAACAACAAAAAGCTTACAAAGTCTGAGACCTGAATATCTTTCTTGGTAACTAATAAAAGTCATTACATGTTTCAGAAGATTTGAACAGCATGAAAATCCTAGGAATATAACAATTCTTTTAATAACTCTTTGGTAAAATAAGTGCAAACTAAATATTGAATATTTTGAATAGTTAAATATTCAATTTTTTGAATAATAAAAATATGACATTATGTAGATGAATGAGTGTTTAGAAATTTATAATTTTAAAATCATAAAAAATGACAAATTTGAGATCTAAGTATTGAACTCAAAGAGTTTGAAAAAAAAGGTGAAATTTATAAAAAAGAAAGGTGGAAAAACAGAATTTATAAGACAGAAAACTAATATACAATAGAGGAAATAAAATGGCCAGGAGTTCTTTGAAAAGTCTAATGTAATTCATAAGCATATTACAAGTCTGATTGGACAAAAAATATTAAAAGTTACAACTAAGTGTCGGGAATAAAAAATTAGAAACAACAAATATGGAAATTAAAGATAATGAGTATACTATATTCTATGACAATAAGTGCTTGTATAAGAAAAAAGTACTAAATCGAAATCTGAGCAATCTTATGGGCATTGAATACCTCGAGTCTGTACAACCTTATACAGAGAACTCTGGGTAAGATAAGATTCATGGGGTAAGGTCCATGGTGGCATAGGTCATCCCCAGCTTCTGTCTCTCCCAATAAACAATATGACAGCCATCACAGACAGAAATGCCTTTGTGGGAGCTTTACCATCCAGGTAGGAGGCTGTGAAACTCCAGTGAAGCCCAAGGCTGAGGAGAGCCATGACAAGAAGGCAGGGCCATGTCCTGGTGGCAGATTTGCAAACATGGTCCCAGCTGCAGAGTGGGAGAAGAGCCATGCCCCTGTGGACTTAGCCCCATTTGGCACGGAGCTTGTAACTCGTTCCATTTGCCGCTGTCCTTCAGGCATTCACATGAGCAGGCCCCGGCTCAATTCAGAGCCCAGACAAGAGTTGTTAGAAGATAGCAGTGGAGAATGATTTGGGGCAGATAGAGATTTATGAAATAGGGATCCACTATGAAATAAAAAATTGATAAATTTAACTTTGTTAATTAAATAAACTTCTGATCATCAAAGGACATCCTTAAAAGAGTGACTAGGCATTTCAGAGACTGGAAGAAGATATCTGAAATACATGTATCCAAAGAAGAACACACATCGACCACACATATACTGCACAAAAAAGACTTACCAAAGAGCTAGTAAGTGCATGTAAAGATGTTTAAAAACAAGTTATTCTACATTAGTAATTAAGAAAAAAAGTTAAAACCATAATGAAGTATCTTTCCATGACACATTAGATATCTTTGCATGACACATGCAAAATTAGTTTTAAAAAGTAACAATACTAAGTATAGGCAAATATATGGAGGACCCATAACTCTTGTAAAATACTGACAGTTGGGTAAAACCAGTGCAAGTCATTTGGAAAACTTGGCATGACTGATTATTCTGAATATATACATACTATGTATCTAAAAATCCCACTCCTAGCATCCTTAGTAATTGCTTAAAAGAGGAATAACTAAATTTTCCATCAATAGTAAAATTTATAAGTTAAGGAGATATTTATGAAGTGGGACACTATGGTGGAAAAAGGACAGGTCACAGATAATCTTGACCAAAAGAGAGAGACAAGATAGAGAAGCAAGACTATCAAGAATTATCCCATTCTTATAACATTTTTTTCTTTTTTAAACAGGCAAGTAGTATCTATGATGACTTTAGTCAGAGTGGGCCTTACCTTTGATGCAGGGAATAGTGAGTAAAACGAGGCAGGAATGAGGCTTCTGGGACACTGGTTATGTTTTATATCTTAATATACAGGGTGGTTACAGAGGTGCGTTCACTTTGTAGACATTCATGGAACGCTATAGTTGAGACTTTGTACTTAGTTTCATGTTACACTTTATTAAAAGAAATAAAATAAAAAAATGGTGTTACTGCTATCAGAATATTGAAACTGCTAGTAAGCTACCCCAACTTGTGCATTTGACAGGAGTAGTGGCGGAGGGCAGGGTGAGGGGTAAGGGTGGTAATAAGACAACAGGACAATGACAATAAAGAACAAAAATAAATGAGCACTAGTCATTGGCACAGCAGATGTGAGAGGAGGAGGGAGAAAATAAAAACTCCTTGCAGTCTTTGCAAGGAGATGCTATGATTATTGTGGTTCATATAGAAAGTATGAAGGAAATAGCTCAGTGGGGATAAGTTACTGGCCTAAAATTATCGATATTTAGATGATAGAATTGGGACTGGAGCCCAGGTAAGATTCTTAACCCCATACTTCCCATTGCATAAAACAAAAAAGTTAGATTAAAAACACCTCATTTGAAAGGAAGACCATTTTGTGCTAAAGGACAGATTTGCAAAGTGTTGTTTGCTTTAGTAATAGTAATAATAATATATAACTTGACCTGCATAGATAAACCAGCAGAGGGGAAAATACTTGAAGGGCATAATATTGACTAATTACTAAAGAGCAGGTGTTCCTGATGACCCTAATTGTTTCACACTGATAGATTTGGCTTGGGGGCATTACTGTTCTACTCCAACGCAGAGTTATGTGTCAGAACTTTCAATGTCAGTGAGGCCTTTGCAACTTAAAGAAAAAAAGTTGAAACCAATGGGCCATGTCTGCCCAAAGTAGTTATAGTATTGGGACACTAATTTTCTGCATCCCCAAGTTTCATTTTGTTTTTAAAAGAGCTTGGAACTGCTCGACTTGGAACCAAAAGACCCATAGTTATTTTATTATGGCATTTGGTAAATCAAAATATTTCCTGAAGGTAGATGTATATTGGATTATTTATCATATTTGTATTTTCTTATCAGATTAGTCTCCGTGATCCCTAAATAAGAAGTCTCTCCTTATTGAATTGATCTCAGGCACCGAGATTGCTCACATGCCCTGTGGAGTCTTTACAGCAAGTGTCTCTCCTCGGACCAGAACTTTGCTACTAGTGCTGTGCTGAGTTGTTCCCTACCTTAATTTGATGGGTAAAGGCTTTTTATGTGACTCATGTAAGCACAAAATTTGGTAAACAGAGGGGGAAAAAACAAGCTTAAAGACATCATAGTCAACAAAGCCAATGCTTATGCAGCGCACGCACACACACACACACACACTTTGTCACTCCCAAGATGCACAGCACTTCGCAATTTCAATTCAAAGATGAAAAATAAAACCCCCCCTTAATTCTAGCCTCTCACACAGAGTCTCTTAAAGAAAATACCTCCCTACCCCCTTACCCCATTCCCCAGGAGGACTGGAGCTTAGGGTCCATTTGAATCTACATATCAATGCAACAGAAAAAGATTCATGAGAGTTATCATTAGAATTACTGCCCGCATACCCCTTGGTGTATTCCAAGTCTTGTCCCTGGAATCTGCAGTATTTTGCCTTCCTAGCCACAAATTTGGGGTTACCGGGTTTCCTCACAGCCAGGTTCTTCCCCAGCAGGGTTGCTTCAGCTCACTACTATTGATATTTTTAACCAGATAATTATTTGTTGCTGGAGGCCGTCTGGTACTTTGGAGGATGTTGAACAGCATCCTTGGC
Organism: Tonatia bakeri; assembly: GCA_004024845.1. Classification (NCBI taxonomy): domain Eukaryota; kingdom Metazoa; phylum Chordata; class Mammalia; order Chiroptera; family Phyllostomidae; genus Tonatia; species Tonatia bakeri. Next base: position 31,220 of record PVIA01006686.1, read on the forward strand.
CCTTACCCACTATCTGCCAGTATCACCACTCCCCTCATACCCACTTTTGCCAACTGAAACTGTGTTCAGACACTGCCAACTGATCCTGAGAGGCAAAATGGTTCCCAGCTGAGAATCACTGTCTTGCAGAATGACAACAAACTGCGGAAATACAGAGGAAGAAGAGAGAGGACATTTCGATGAGTAGTTTAGGATGACATAAGCTTTCCAGAAGGATCTGTGTGTCTAGATAATTTAGGCAATTTTTATTCATAAGAGAGGTAGCAATGTATCCAGATTTCGGATCTGCCCTGCTGTCATTGGCTTCACTCTACCTTTCTCTTCTTCTGCAGGTCAGCTCGTAATAATTTCAGTTTCTTGTGAATTTCAGTCAGAATACTTATTTTCTGCTCCAAAATGGACAATAACTTAGCAATGCAAAAATGAACATCGTAGTTTACCCCATCATCGGCCTCATGGCTGTTGTTTCCTGGCCATGGGCTCGATTCCTTCCATGAAGTTGTTGCATCCTCCATTAATGGGGTGGACAGTGTTTCAGCTTCTCTAGTCTCTTCCTCCTCCTCACTCTGTAGACAGGATATTTTGATGAATTCATCCCTTCGAAGGGACATTTCTGAATTTCTAACGTGGTTTCGCAGCGTCCTTGGCACCTCCTGTCTAACGGGATAGGGACAACGATGGTGGGGCCTGAAATCAAGAGTTAACTCTTTCACTCTATTTGCATATCTTAAAGTGTTGAGGGTGTTTTCACAGGAGGACATCCCTGGAGAGATAGTAGCAATCATGCACGTGGAAGAGTTCTGGCCAATAAAGGAGTCCCGGAGCACCTGGGTGAGTTTGCTGGCTCTGAATGGGGTATGAGACTTGTTCTGGCCCAAAGCCCGGATGCATTCCTTGAGTGCAAGGAGACTCTTATTAATGTCCGCCCCTTCCAGCTGCCTTCTCCTGTTGGCCTTGGCAGTGTCCGCCCCCCTTTCGTTTCCAGCTAGGTCAACAAGGGAAAACTTGCCGTGTAGTTTCCCTCGCGACTTCAGGATGATCTGGAACACAGCGTGGCTCCTGGAAGAGTGGGCGTTGACGGATGTCTGTCCGGAAGTCCGGCAGCTCTTCCCCAGTTCCACGAGGTTCAGCAGGCCCTCCACACAACACGCCTCCTGCTCCTGCAGCCCGACCACCTGGACTTGCTGATTGCCGTCCTCAAGGACCTGCAACTGCTTCTTGCCATTCAACAAATCATATACCTTGCACCCATAAATCTCAAAAAATGTGCCATAGACTTTGAGGTCCAGCTTCTCGTACGCTGAGGTTTTGAGCAGGAGGAAGACATCCTGAGCCACCAGGGTGTAAATGCCTTTAGAACAATCTTGGGTCTTTCCTGAAAAGGCTCCACCCATGGTGTGCGTTTTCCCGCTACCCGTCTGCCCATAGGCAAAGCAGGTGGCCATGCCCTTGCGGAAGATGGACTCTACTAGTGGCTGGGCAGTGAATTGGTACACCAGCTCGTTGGAGGCCGTGTCATCAAAAGCGTGGTCAAAGCAGAAGGTCTGGTTCTCCAGGTAGCGAGTGAGGTCCACCTTTTGCTTTGACTCATGCACCATGACCACGTTGTCTGAGGGGATGGTGATGATATCCAAGTCCTTCATGGAGATCTCTTGCTGATTGAGAGGCCGCTTCCTCACGCAGACGCAGATCCGAGGGTCTTCTCTCGGCAGCAGGCTGGACACCTTGCTGCTGTCCAGGTGCCGGCGGTACTCCTCGATCATGCGCGTGATCTCGTAGTTGGGGTTTCCCGTGTGAACATCCAGGGCGCGTTGGGCTCGGATCTCCAGCTGCATCCGTCTGCGAGTCTCCCGCTGCTTTTGTAGTTTTTCTATTTCTCGGAGGCATGGAGACTTTTTCCATTTCATTAGGCAAGGATTGCTGGGGACTTCCACAGCGAGGCTGTCCCCTGAGGGTGTTTCATTTTTCGGGGGGATCCTCGCAATCCATCGTGTGGCCACGCATTGATCCCCGGTGGCCGAAGAGGGCGCTAGAGACAAGGCAGACAGTGACCTGGACAGCGCGGGTTGTTCCGCAGAGGCCAGCGCTGGATTCAGCAGGAATATGGTTTCTAGGTCAATCTTCTTGCCTTTTTTGACTCCTTTTTCAACCCACTCTACCGTGACCCAAGTGTTTTCTCTTTTGAACTCTGAGACCACAGCGAGGTGGATCCGCCCGTCGCTGCGCTGGATCGCCACGCAGATGCCCACTTGGACGTCTCGGAAGTGGGCCTTCAAGGGTTTCAAGGACGAGAGGGTCTGGACGACAGGGAGGCATAACTGGCTGGCCATAGTAAATGATGGTGGAGTCAGGGCTCGCTTCCAGGGGTCTTCGGGGTTGGAGCAGCAGAACCTGAGCCCAAGCCAGCCTGAAGTGACCAGACCATTGAGTGCACTTGGCGTTTGCACCTGCCTTTGTGACCTGCCGGACCTAGGGCTCCTCCACCTGGGGCCCCTGGCGTCACAAAGGCGTGGGGAGAAGAGCCCAGGGCCTGGAGGTGAAAGGTGGGTGGGAAAGACTCACGTTTGTGTGGCCAAGTGCTAGAGAAAGGGCAGCTGGAACAGAGAGATGGTTCTCTACCACAGAGACTGTAGAGCTCCGAGCTGGGAATAGGGTATATACGTTCCACGCACGTTTGCGCCTAAGCTTTAGAAACACATCTCCCCTGAACTTTGAACCTGCGATCTCAATGCTAATTGAATTAGTTGACAACAGGTGAGTGTTTCCTTAAACTTCAAGTCTCCAGCGGAGGAACAAGTGAAGGTGAAGCTGTTTGCAATTCACAGGTTCTGAGGACGGCAGCCCAGAGGAACCCCCGCACCCATGTCCTCTTTCCTCCTCACCCTTCCCTCAGAAGTTGTTTAGTAGTCCTAACAAAGTTTCACGGGCTTTCTCATTACAAAATCTAAATGAATTGGATTTAGTGGGTTGTTCTGGTATTTGGCTAATACACAGCTTCCTTTGGTCCATCATCTGGGTTGTCAAACTCAAGACGTTTATCACATTCCAAGTGGATCCAGCAGCTCTAAAGTGAGTTCTCTTGCACTGCAGCCCCCACTTTTTTGAGATGATTTCTGTCTCAAACTTTGCTGACTCACTCAGGAATTACACTTCTAACCTCATTGTCTATAGTTGGGGAAGAAAAGAACGACATTTGGTGGAAAGGTGATCACATACCACTTCCTTACTCTAAAATGGGTATGTGCATTTTGGGCAGCAGGGGTGAGGGGACTGGAGATAGAAGGGCAGTTAAGATGATCAGAGAAAATGTATTTCGTCAAGATTGCAAATTTTACTGTACGATGGTTTGCCTGCATGTAACAAACAATGACATCAACTGCCAGACAGGCTGACATGAGGATTCCTCCACTTACCACGTTGCCTTTTGGGCTGGGAGTCTGGTGGTAACTGCACAGACAGCTACAAAGTAGCATGAAGTAGGACGGAGTCCCAGCAATCCTTTTTAGGATGTGGAAACCAACTCTTGTTGCAAACTGACTTCTTTTTAACAGAAAGTTCCTCTGCAGTAAATGCATAAAGGATAGATTTTGAAAGACCTTGTGGGGCTATTGGAGAAGCATGCAGGGCTCATTTCAAGGGGATGTTGAATCCTAGCTGAGAGAGGGGAGAAAGGGCTTTATCTAGTTGTCTTTTTATTATTTTTTTATTTGCTATCAATAAAGTTGTGCTTTAAGTCAGCTTTCCCACCTAGTTTCTAGAGCATTATGTAAATGTTTTTATTCATTCCCTATTTCACTAGGGTAAATTACATTTTAAAAACATTGCTGCTTTAGAGTTTTTAATGTGTTTTTCTTTTTCTTTTTTACCTTTACCTTTGAAAAAGCAAGGCCTCTCTCAAAATTATGCAAACTCCAGCTCTTTTCATATTAATCATATTTTTACAACTAAGCCAATGATCTGTATAAACAATAGATGGCTAGGTCTATGATAGTAATACAAAAATCAGAGACTAAAGGTTTTGTTGTTTTTTTTTTTTCTGTCCAACTTACTCATAAAGTCTTTTTTTTTAATTTTATTTATTTTTGTAGAGAGGGGAAGGAAAGGAGAGAGAGAGAGAGAGAGAGAGAGAAATATCCATGTGTGGCTATATCTTGCACATCCCCTACTGGGCACCTGGCCCAAAACCCAGGCATGTACCCTGACTGGGAATCAAACCAGCAACCCTTTGGTTTGCCGGCCCAAGCTCAATCCACTGAGCTACACCAGCCAGGGCTCATAAAGTCTTTTTAGCTACTTCAGGGTTTTTCTTTCCCTTTAGTTCTCTTCTCCCTTATATAGTTTTCTAGGGAATCTCATTTGTTGCCACAGTTTAATTATATATTTAGTTATATGTTTATAATATAATTACTATTATATGCTATTAGAACATTAGTATATTAATGTAATATTCTAATAGTATATAATTTAACCATATTCACATATATGAGAGAGGGAGAGACACCTCTCTGGAATTTTTAATGGCTTTTAGTAGCTTCAACATCTAACCCCCTGACAAAAGCCAAAATGTGTCTTTGTCTGATCCCTCCTCCTCAGCCAATACTAACTGGAGCAGGACAGTCCTTTCCCAGCCTCTGGAAGTCTCCTGTTACTGTGACACCTTTTACTATCCTAACCAATAATTACCTTGTTTCCTTGGGCAAACTTATCCTGTCAGAGGCTCAGGCTATTTCTCACACTGTCTCTAGAATTACTTTTAACAGGTAATTTCTTATTAATTCTCTGCCTACAAGCACTTCAACAGCTCTCCATCGTTCTAATCTACACAGTACAAATTCTGCAAGAGGGCACGTGACGCGGCTGGCCCTCCTGCTTAGGTTTTCATCCTCAGTCTTCACCCCCATCCACAGTTAGTCTAAAGTTGAGCCATAGTGAAGACCTTGAGGTCGAACATAGCACTTCCTGCCAAGTGGCTAATTTTTAGCTCAGTGCTTCTCAGTATTAGGGCGCATAAAATTCACCGACAGTCCTTGTTCAAACACAAGTTGCTGCGTCCCACCCCAGAGATTCTGATTCGCTAATTGTGAGGTAGGGTTAGCTTGTCTAACAGGCTCCCAGGTGATGGGGATGCTGCTGGTTCTGGGACCACACACTCTGAGAATTACGGTGTTAGCCCTCCGAGTAGAATAGCCTTTCTCTCCCTCCTCGTTTCTTGAACTCTTCCATATCTACCTCAGTTATTACTACCCTGGAAAGGTTTCTCTGACCCTGCTGATAATGCTCAGTCAAAATGCCATTAAACTGAGACATCTCCTACTAAGAAATAGTTATCTATTATTGGTTGGATTGGTTTGATGAGGGGGATCCACAAGCTTCATCTACAGTAGTGACTATTAAGAAAAATCCCATAGGTTAACATAACACTGATTTGTTTGTAGAGAGTCATTGAGTATTTTTACAGTTTTGATAATCTGGAAGTTCATTTGTAACAATATCTCTTTTACCTATGGAGACAAATTCAGAATTCAGACACCATCTACATAACACTCTCATTTTATGGAATTTAAGAAAACACTGTGAATCTTTAGTAATGAAGTCAATATATTATATGTTAAAATATATATATATTTATATTATATAAATGATATAAAATATATTATATGAAAACCTTGTTTCCAACAAACTGTGTTGTCATTCCTTCTTGGCTCTGGCCTGAATGGTCATTTGGTAGATGGACAATTTGCCTAAATTCGAGACAGATGCCACCACTATTTTTTGGGCTGAATATAACCAAGCAATAAGAATATATGAAACTGCTTGCCATATATTATGTCCTATGCTAAAGGAATTCTACCCTCAGGAGTTTACCATTTATACATTTTGTCTTACAGACCTCCAAAAAACTTATGCCTTGACAAACAATTACTATCCTCTTCAGTTCAAATCCTTTTTTTTTGAAAAGCCCAACAAATATCGTGTAGCTGGCCCTACAAGGAAGGGTCCATGTGGGAGAAAGCAAGCACAGGAAATGAGCTTAGTGATTTTCATTTATTAAATACAGGTGTATTCCCCTGTTGGGGCCTGTCAGATTTGCTTTACCGGACAGAATGTGACTTCTAGTCTCCTTTTAGATACAGACCTCCCAGGAGAGATGCATCAACTGTGCCTTTTTCTATTACTGGTGTAATGGACATCTAGCAGCTGTTCCGTCACCCTGGGAGTCTGTGCTTTCCCAATATACAGAGGCAACCTGAGGCTGGTTTCTTCAGAACATTTTCCAAAATCCCTTTGAAGATACGGAATTCATCCTTTCCAGTTTAAAAATTATTTTTTAAGAGGAAAGAGGTACCTTATTAAGTGTATGTCCCTAGAAAACAACAGAAACATTCACTTTTGGAATGAGAATAATGTTTTACCCTTTCCGCTAGCTAGTATCCCTATTTCCTGACATTTCACCATTTCAGCCATGCACTATCTTAAGCAGAACAGACCAGTCCACATTCTTCTGTTCCTCTCATTGATGTCATAGGCAAACATTGTTTCTATGACAACAACCTTAACTCAGAGTCATCTTTCCACAGCTTATTAAATAGCATTGCTTACATGCGGGATATTTATGAGTTCTGTGTATCTGTTGATTGTGAAAGTCTAGTTAGATGGTAGTTAGTCAGATGGTATAACTGACAATGGTCGTGTCTCATTTTAAACTCTTTTGTGTTGGTTACCTTTCAGCTTTCAATTTTATTTAGGATGCTAAAAGGAGAGGCTTAGTTTTGCTCTAGTATACATATCAGTGTTACTTGCTTGTAAGTCACACTAGAATTACAGAAATCATATTGCTTATAAACAAAGTAGGTGTCTTTGTAGCTCAGCTCCAGCTCTTGAACTTGAAAGCCATGTGCTAGGTTTCTTACCAATAGAATCTTCTTTAGATTATGCAATTCAGGGTATTTAATCTGCTATGGAACAAAAATCAATAGAAACACAGTATTTGTGTGAGAAATAATTGTGGGAAATTGGATATTTATCGAGAGAAGGTTTGAGAAACAGACCCTATAAAAGGCTACCCTACTGAAGAGTAACATAATTTGTTCTATTTGATTTAAGGTCTGGGAACATTCGATAAGTCAAGTGCTGAGCCATTAGACTCAGCTCAGCATCACTTCTCTTGAAAAGCATTCCTTGACCTCCACAGCTTCCTTTCTTCTGCCTAAGTCACAGCTAGAAGAGTTGCCTTCTTCTCAGTTCCCAGCGTTGTCCCATAGTAATTGACATTGCACTTACTTTGTTCTTTTATTATTTAAAGGATCTGCATCTTTCTCTCTAGGTAAGTAATTAAGAGCCTTGAGAAAAGGGGAGAGAATACTTGTGTTTGTATACCTGGTGTCTGGGATATGGATTTACTAAGTTTCCTACAACTAGAAAAACTAGCACAGTAGCTGCATGTTTTAGAGAGAGACTTCACGTCCAGTTAGCGAAGGACCTTATTCAACAAACCTTAATGACTGTCTCCTAAATATCAAGATCTGAGCGAAAAGCCAGATATGAAATAGTGAAGAAAACAGCCCTAGATTCTGCCTCCAGAGTGCTTACTGCATCATTTTTGGAGATATATATTAACAAATAACTACACACACACACACATATGGATATATATATATATATATATATATATGGATATATGTATTATACAGGGTGGAGCAAAAGTTGGTTTACAGTTGTTCATATGGAAAATAATATAATAATTAATAAATAATACAAGAATGAATACTGTTTCACGTACTCACAACTGTAAACATACTTTCCTCCCATACTGTGTATATGACAGAGCTATGGATAGTATTTTAATAACTATAGCTATCTGAGAACCAGAATCTTAATCTAGTATATATTAGAACAGAGACTCAATGGCAAATGAAAACTTGTTAGAAAATATAGCACCACCCACATTTAAATGATAGGTCCAGGAACTGGGTTAGATTTATGTCCTCACACCTGGCGATACATCGGAGTCATCCGGGAATCTTTCGCAAAGTACTGGTGGCCTGTCCCCACCCAGACCTGTTGAATGGATCTCTAGTGGTCAAGGCCTGGAAATCTGTAACTAAAAAGCACTTCAGTTGCTTCTTCTGTTCCTGTGAAGCCAGGAAACCTTGAACTGAATGCCCTCTAGGTACCTTTCTATTCAGAGATTTTATGATCCTGCAGTTCTGTGAATAAAAGGATGACTGGTCCTTTGATACACTTGTGGCTATTGAAATTTCTTCTTTAGAATTTTGAATGTTTGAAGATAACGGCTTCAATAAATGGGACACAATGCAGTTTTACTGAGAAAACTACTTTTAGGTTCCTGCAAACGGTTTGCTGTAAAATCTCATCTTTGGTACATAATATGGAGTAACAACATTAAGTAAAATGGTTTGCTATCAGGATCTCATGTCATTAAAGGGGATTTATAAGCCTGAAGGCATACCATTTATTTTCACATCTCTCACAGTGCTTTGGAGTAGCACCTTGTACGTAGCAGGTAGTTCTTAAATGTTTGTTAAATTGAACTGTTGGATAGTGTGAAGTAAACATATAATTTTCCAGAGTATCTATGGTTTTGTGTTGCTTTTGCCTATTTGCTAAGTGTATAATGTAAAAGTTATACCAAGACTGAGAACCCTTAGCTTTATACTCTGCCCCAGTGTGATCTCTGTAGGTAATATTATAAACACTGCTTATCATTGTTGGAGCCTGCTCTCTGCCTGTCAGAGAAACCTACACTTAACGTTTTGCGACAATTTTTATGCTCTCGCCTGGAAATATAAAGAAAGAAGACTAAAATTCTGAGGAATAGGACATGATATCAAAATAACCAATTGATTATGGAGATTTTTTCCTTTATATAATTGATAGATTTAATAGAAATAATGGATTGATTATATTTCAGTTAGCTCTATCTAATGGTATACAAGTTGCTAAGATTAAGGAATTATTGGGAAACTGCTAGATGTAACTACTTGCTATCAGTGAATATATATTTGGCTTACTAAATACGGGATATTGCTGCCATAGCAAATTTTGGGAACGGTTGTCTGCTAAAATCAGCTCTTAGCAAATGCATATTAAGTAATGAATGAATGAATAAATGAGTAGAGAAATTATTATCAAATATCAACAGACAAGGATTTTTTAGCCTGAGTAAGCTTTATACATGTAATTCAGATCATGTTGCAAACTTGCTTTTAAAAATATTTTCAATGGCTTTCCATTTTATTGCTTAAAAAACCCAAGATTTTCTCCATGGCCTCAAGACCCTGAACAATTCAGCTTTGCCAGGTTTCTCCCTGTCACCCAGTCTCACCGCTCCCTCTTCAGAAGTGATATTTCAGCGACACCAGTCTTGTCTTAGTTTCCTGATGCACCCAGTTCTTTCCAGACTCCAGGACTTTGCAGACCTGGCTTTTCCTGGGACTGGCTCCTTCTCATTCTCATCCTCCACTTATAGCTTTCGTCTATTCCTGTGTTCCAGTACTGACTCCACTGCTTCCTCGTTCTGTGACTGTTAACAAGTGACTCGATCTCTTTGTGCCTCAGATTTTTCATCTATAAAGTTACCAATGTATCTGCCTTGTATGGGTGCTATGAGAAATGTGTACCAGATTAATGAAAAAGCACACAGTAAAAACTTAGTCTATGTTGCTTATTACTATCATATTTTATCATTACTGCATTATTTGTTTATGTTCTTATTTTATTCTCTGTTTCTCCTATTAGACTGTCACTGCATGAGAAAAGGGGACCACCAAGCCACACACCTTTAATAGAAAGAGCGTTAGACCTGCAATAAGAGGCTTAGGTTTATCAGCTCAGACACTGATGCTTATTCGATGTTGAGCAAGAAACATCACTTTTCTGAAATTCCACTTTCTCATGCAAAAATAAGACAAGATAAGATAAGATAAGATTAAATTAAATTAAAGGTTATACCAAATCTCTCAATTCTTCTCTGGCTATTAACTAAGAATGTTTCTAATTTGTAAGAAGCTATGGCTCATTCTAAAGATGATATAATTATTTCAAACTTGTAAGAGATCCTTGAAAATTTTTTTACTTATCCAAGAATTATTTGCTGAATTATGGTAGAGAAACATTGACAAAAGCTTTTTCAAGCAAAGGCAGAAGTTTAATGAACACCTGCATGGCCGGCATATACCCGCCAGTTTAAAGGGCGCTCACTGGAGGATGCACTTGTGGGTGTCAGGATGAAGCTCTGCGAGGAACGGAGAGAGAGTTTGGTCCTCACCAGGGCTTTGAACCACTTCATCCATTTTTATGATGTCAAGATGAGTGACTTCTAACGTATTATGTTTATAATGTGACTAAAACGTGTACATGAAACTCGGTTTTCATCCAGATTTGAGTGAGTGTGGGTGGGAGTGGCCAATCAGTTCATTCTCACAGCCTTTTTCATTTACCTGCAAATAGCAGGATCTATGGTCCAAAATGTTAAAGGAACATCATAGATATTCATTAAATATCTCCAACAAATATTTAATGAATTCTGCTTTCATTTTATTGAAAGTGTACCTTCTGGGAAAGAGAATAATTGAAAGTTAAAAATACACAGAATTTCAGGAAAGCATCCTGAAATGTTTCTACATTGTAAATAGGACCTCTGAGGTGGCCTTTGCTTTCTACTTTATTAGGACATAATATTATATAAAAAAAACCTCCTGAAACAGGATAGGGGAAAACATTCTCAATTTCATCAGGTTTTATTCTGAGTTATAATTACTAGGCTCGTTAATTAAACAGATAAATTGTATCTAACCAATAAAAATTAGACATTATAATGATTTACTCAAAACTGAGAGTACTATATTACATACTTGATGCTTTAATGAGGAACAATAATTTTTTCTTAATTTTATTGTTGGAAGAGCATAAAACTATTACTAGGAGAAAATGTGCATTTAACATTGCTCTTACTAATTTTCAATCATGCAGAGGTTCTGTTCACTGAGATTCCAGTGTAGGGTCCACTGCAAAATGTGAGCTAATAACATATCAGGGCTCATCCATGCGTATGTCTTTACTATTGACCGAGTACTTATACATACCATACCATTTCTGATCCACTAGCGAACTTTCAAAGTAAACAGCATAGATAGTATTTATCACATCTGACTAATGAGAAAGCTAGAACTCAGAAAAAAAAAACCACCTTTACAAATTGACAATTATAAAAACTATTTTAATTGGAAGGAGGGCACACTAGTTGTAGGGTTCTTGGCAATATGTCACAGAGCACATTAAAAAAAAAATACAAGAACCAGAGTTCTCCAATGTGGACTCTGAGAAAGTTATTAGCTAACTGTCAGATGTTTTCTTTTTTGGTATTGTAACATCAAGATGGTAACCAGGGTCAGTAGCGTGTGGTGAGGACAGCATGTGATAATGCACGCTGCACTCTCAGTGTGGAACTTACCTCGTAGTAAGAACTCAACAAGCTGTATGTTCAAGAAAAAATAATAATGGAAGGTGTTTGGAACTGAGGAAAGGTAGACTAGTTAAGCAGGACCTTAAATCTTTCTGCTTTATGATCCAGGATTTGTGATTTATCTGTAAGACATCAATAGGCTTTGTCTACAGAGTGTAGTTATAGTTTCTTTATCCAGGTTCACTTGTGAAAAAATAATTTTGTGGTGTTGTATGTCCAAAGGGACCCATGATTCTTGATATTCCTCAAGGCAGAATCACAAAATTCTAGGTTTGAGAGAACTTAATCGTTGATAGTATCTCCCACTTTGACCTGTTTTTTAATACTCTGCAGACAGGTCCACATAATTAGAGTTTTTCCAGTTGAAAACATGGGTTTTGAGAACCTGCCTGCTCAATAGAACTGAGAGCTGTCATTCATTCAGTGTGCATTCATTGAGCACATAGTATCATGTGCCAAGTATACATTAGACATGTTATCACGGCTATAATCTTGCATGTAACCTGCACTTTGCCTGGAAAATGTGTTTATATAAAATATAATATAATGCAAAATTAATATAGATGTACTTTTAAAACAAAGGTTATTTTCTTTTGTATGGGAAGTATTTGTAGGTCTAAAAGGACTATTGTTGTATGTTACTTTAGTGATTAGTTTCCAGGCTCCCTACAATGAGGACTTTTCTTGGCTGGGAGAATAGTGACAATTACAGTTTACATTTGTATTTGAGAAAATGTCGAATGGTGAAACTACTACTAGGATGTACATGATAGCAGTTTCAGAAAAGCAGAAGGACCAGAAACACAGAGCACGAGAAAAACAGAACAGAACAAAAGAATGTATTGAATGCTTCTAATGTACTAAATACTTTATATCTTACACGGTTTTGCCTTTGAAATTTATTTCTCCTCTTTTCCCTAGCTCAGTCCATCTGTCCAGTTTCTCAGGATTCAACCTAGCTCTTCTCTTACTTCCCATTCCCCACATTTAATCATTTAAGTATCTGTGTGATAGTTTGGGCCTCCATTGTCTTGTTTAACTTACTGCAACAACCTTCTAACCTGTCCTCTTCCTTCAGGTTTGTCCCCATCCAGCCAGTTCTGTGCACAAAGCCATCCGATGTCCTTTCTCAGCTACATATCTAAGGCACTTTCTCCCCTTCCATGAGGTCTCATTGGCAATGCCACTCAAAGCACTGGTGCCTCCATCCTTCCGTTTCGGGCCACCCGTCCAAGTCTACGCACCACCTCATGGTGGGCTGGCCCCAAATATGCTGTGGCATCATGAAGAACAGCCCATGTGCTACAGTCAGGTAGAGTGTCAATTCCATAATTATTGCTTGTGATCTGGAGGTTTAAATGAGATATGTAAATTGCTTAGTGTGGTGTGTGACCGTAGAAAGCTCTCTAAAGAGACTTATTGTTATTTTCTTTGCCTCAGTGTCCCCTCCACACAGAACTGCATACCTCCCTCAGCTCTTCTAGTTCCGTTGGCAGTTTCCCTTGTGTACTTCAGGTGCTTCATAACTCACATGTCCCTTACTACAAGAAGGTTTCCCTTAGTCCTTAGGATTGCATTAGATAATCTCCTATTTATATCATTGTTTGTCACTATTCTGAACTTGCCAAACTACACGATAAACTCTTCGCGCGCAGTGTACCTTATTTATTATTTACCTCTAGTTCATCATATAAGTGACACTTACATGTGTTTGTGAGTGACCAATTTATAAATGAATGCTAGAACTAATGAGTTTTTACCATGTGTCCGACCCTGGACCAAGTTCTCAAGTATCCTTCCCACTTTCTCCGTCTCTCTGAGCATATATGTATGTATCTATCTCCCTGTCTCTTTCTCTGCCCCTCTCTGCCACTCACTCCCATGCATGCATGTACATTGGTATGTATATATGTCTGCATGTGTGTGTATAAAATATACTATATTTATATAAAATTGTGTATATGCCATGTATGTGTGTATATGCATATATATTTAATTCTTAAAACAATTTTATAATTCTCTAAGACATTACTATCTTCATGTAACTGATGAGGAATTTCAGGCTCAGAGGTAATAATTCTTCACTGCTGAATAGTACCTAGGATTAGAACTTATCTACAATTCTAACATCCATATAATTTTTGCCACACCATGCTGTCTTCAGTTCATAGTCTAAGCGTTAGAGCCAACGCAATTTCTGTTACGAAAAGCAGTGGAAAGAAATAGAGTGCAGCATGTCTACGCCCTGACAAGTTCAGAAGATTACAGCAGCCTGGTATTTGACTGGGTCTCATAATTGCTCAAAATTGCCAGTAACTGGTGTTTTCCATTCCTAGAAATGAAAGGACTGTACACTGATAGGTTGTGTGCTGTTTTACTATAGCCCATGTAGTTCTGAGATGGGGTCTGACATGGCAGCCTTTTGGGCTCGACCTTTGTCTTCCTGTACCCCTGAGGGGTCCCCGTGGTTTTTTGCCTTTTTTGCTGGTAGCTAAGGTGTTTTTCTGGATGCTGTCACAGAGAGAATACTGGAGTCTCTGAGCAAAAACACTGCTGAGGAACACACACATTAGCACCGGGAGCGAGTTCTGTAACTGGGGAGCTGTTTCACTCGTCTGAGAGAAAATTACCCTTTTGGCTGAGTGCAGCCAGCTCTCATTCTGAACTCCAAGGTATGACGCCACGTGGGCTAAGGTTGCAAGACCTCCTCTGGGCTTGCCTAGATTTTTTCATCTTTCTCCCTTATGGATTTGTAAAACAAAACCTTATCTCTAGGCCAGAATATCCTTTGAGTGAGTTTCCGGCCAAAAGAAAATGATTTATCCGAAGTGTGAAGAAAAAGTTGTCCAGATTAGAGAGTGTTTTGGATTAAAAGCCTCAGACGTGTTTCAACTTTGTAAAGAACATACCCATTCCCTCTGCACAGACTCATTTGTACGTAAATTAGGGATGGTGTGGCTGTGAATCGGTGGTACAGGAGCAAAGTAAGGCACAGCCCCTCTGGCACTTTGTGGGACAGAGTAGCTGCTCACTCTGTGGTGCTGGATTTTACCTGTAAGAACTCCCCTTCATGTTTCACAATTTAGCTGCAGTATTTTATATGCCAAAACACACCACTGTGTTGAAGCCTCTCCAAGTCACTAGTAGTTCTTTGTTTCTTATACCAGAAGTTCAAACTCCTATTTAATAAGATTCCATGAACTGGTTGATTCTATATCAAGGGAAGAAGACAATGGTTTTGACACACAATCTTTTTTACTTATAAGGAAAAAAAGAAACCAAACACGCTAAAGGATAGATAGTCTTTGGCAAACCACTATCAAGATGCATGAAAACAAATTCTACAAAACAAAAAATAATCCTGTTCTTTTGTTTTATATTTGCATAATGCTTTTCAATTTATAAGATTTACTTACATTTATTGGTTCCTGTTTAGCAATTTGAATCAGACCAAAAATTTTGAATATCTACTTTTTAGGTATCATTGAGTTAGGCTCAGTCAGGCTGTATTATTTGTATTATTTCTTTTCTTTTTTATCAACCTTATTGGACATACTTACAGTGAGTAAACTACATTATTTCTTGTTCTGAGAAGAGGAAACTGAGGCTCAGAGAAGTTAAATTATATAACCAAAGTCAAGCACAGCTAATTATTGTTAGAAACAGGGCTTGAGGTCTTTATATTAAAAATCTTATACCTGTTTTGTGATGTTGTCTCTACTATATATCAAAACATAACTCCCTTAGGAATTAATACCAATCTTAGCCATAGCCAAATTATTTAGTTGCACCAAAGAAAATAATCACTGTTGAGTAGGTCTAAGCATTTTCCAAAATGAGCTATTTGAAAAATGTCCAAATTATTCCTAACTGCTGTATACTGAGCAATAAAAGAAATGGCTTTCTTGTAATTTTCCCCCTTGTGTTTGTACCTGCTCACCAAAATCATCTCATACACAATGCAAGGTAATAAACTACAGCTTGCAGTGGCTATAGAACCTTGTCCATGTCGTATCAGACCTGAGAGTCCATTACCAGCAATGCATCCTTCAAATGCAGTCAAGTTTGACAAACATTAAATAATTTGGGCAGGCACTTACAACCAATGTTTCCTCTGAGTGTTTTTTAGGTATCTCATCATCACGTTATTATTCTAACATGCTGAGAAGAATAAATGATTTCCAGCAAGTAAATTGCAGTGGATTGCAATGTCACACAGGAATACCCATTGCCCATTTTCTTGGGAAGAAGATAAGGTGAGCTCCCTATTCACAAGCTATTCTTTTTTGAAATGCTGGTTTTCTTGAAATTCCATTTTCTTTGCGGCTCCTCAAACTATGTTCCTATTTGGTTATGATTTCAAATAAAGTTGGTATTTTCATAACAAAAATAAGCACAGTCTCATTCACTTTTGAAAACACAAACATAACTGATCAGTGGCTCTGTTTACTTGCTTATGAAACAGAATCGTTTGCGGCTACCGAAGGATGAGAGATTTCTTTCCCAAGGAATATCTCACCTAACTAAATAAAGTACCCTGATCACACAGACTAATTTTAGGCTCACTAAGAGGCATTGTTTGGGAGATTCTAAATACATCTGTTTTTGAAGTCTTCTCTTGCTATTTTAGAGGGGAAGGGATGTTAGAATCTATTATTTATATTTTTTTTTAAAAAAGCTTTACAATTCACACATTTTTATCTTTGAAATGCACACTAAGAATCTTTAGCTTTTTGCCACTATGAGATAAAAAACTGTTGACATATGTACAGGGCATAAGAAGGGAGATTCACACAAAAAACTATAATAGAATACCATCTCTGAAAGTTATCTGTCTCTTAACCACATACACTTCTGTTAGGTGAGAAAAAATTCCTTCCTTCCTTCCTTCCTTCCTTCCTTCCTTCCTTCCTTCCTTCCTTCCTTCCTTCCTTTTCTTATATATGTCACTGCGTCTCTGTTTCTTTGCATTTATGGTTATGAAAAAATTGAAACAACTCAAAGAACAGAGAGAATAGGATACTGTACTTCATCACCCACAAAACTTTTTAAATCTCTATTTCTTCTTACTCTGCTTGATCATCCTTAAATTATTATGAAGCACATCTTGTTTTATTCTTAAATATTTCAGTATATATTTATATAAGAAAGTAACATTACTTCAAAGACCATGACTTTTATATCGTTATCACACTTAAAGAAATTTACACTCCCTGACATTGCAAGGTAGATAATTACTGTTCAAATATCCCCAACACTTTCTTTCCATTTGATGTGTCCAAGTACGCTGCATTTTTCTGAGATTTTGGTTAATATCTTTTAATCCGCATATTGCTACTCCAATCTTATATTTTTAAAGCTTATTTTTAGACCAAAACAACTCATTGCTCTGTAGTGCTTTCCACATTTTAGAGTTGTCAGTGGCTTCTTTGTGACACTGTTTAGAATTTTCTTCTGCCCTTTTGTTTCCTGTAGATTCATAGTTTGCTATAGAGACTTGGTTAGAATACCGCAGAGGTTGGGTTGCACGGTTCTTCATTGACCTTACCAGGAGACAATAATGTATGGTTGTCTCTTTCTTCTTGTGCTATTGTAGCAGATCCTATTATTTCAACAGATTCTCTCTCTCTCCTGTCTGTGCTTCCTTTTCCCAACCCTCACAGAAGACTACATCTCCACTCTCCACTGATGTTGAGCTTAGCCATTTGACTTGCTTTATCCTATGCAATGGGAATGGATACGACGTAAACGGAATCAGTGCTATGGCTACAAATGTATTTGCTTGGTCTGGCTTAGCCTTCTAGAACTTCTACCTACTGCCACAAGCATTATATGTTTCCAATAGTGCCTGCTTCTTTCAATATGGGCCATAATGTGGGATTGTAAAGACAGAGAAGGAAACCTGAAACCAACTCACAGGCTGGAGTTCAGTGCAGCCTAACATGAGCTGACCCACTGACCCAATTGTTTCATAGCCAAGAAATAAGTGTTGTTGTATGCCACTGTTTGGGGGTTATTTTCAAATAACATTATTGCAGCAAAAGCTGAATGATATACAAACAATACTGATCAGCAGATTCAGGTGTTATCAGATTGCTCTGCCCCCTCTTAATGGTTTTGGCAACCATTGATAATAATTGCTTAGAGACTTTTTTATGGTTTACAGAATGATGACATTCTAAGTCTGCCATTCCCTATTCATGTATGAATCCCGAAAGGAGGTACTCTGAGATGGTTCATAAATGTAAGTCAGGGCATTTTTAAAAAATTCTTTCACTTTATTTGCTAGTTTTAAGGATAATAAACTGGTTCCTTAGCATCCTCCTAAAGTGACTAATGAGATTTTGTTTCATTTTGCTTTAAGTATTATGTATTCATGAATTTCATCATTATAAAAAGCATCAAGTGGTATTTGATGTGTTTCCACCAATTGCGGTTTTTAAAATTTTTAATACTCATATTATCTACTCTTAAAATGTAATTTCAGTTTAAACCCAGTATTGATAGGTTTCTTAAAACACAGAGACGGAGCCCTTCGCTCTTATTTTTCTAGTGGAACTCCTTTTTCTTTCACTAAAACGTAGAACTCACTGCTAGGGTTCAGACAGTCAGAGAACTTGCTGACAGTAAAATTCCTTAGTGGGCTGAGTCAAAGGCAATCGTTGCTGACTGTTAGAAAATTCTGAGGTGGGTGCAGTGTATTGGCAAATGGTTCAGAGATGTACTAAGATTCAGGGACCTTACCACACATGATGTTCCATTGGTGGAAGATCGCTGACATAAAGATGGAGTCCCAGTTAAGTGATCTTCAGTATATGACAGATAAAAGATTAACTGCCTAGAGCTTCAGACACACTAATTCAGTATTTATAGCCATTCAAGTTATTCACTTTTTAATTAACACTGAAAGATCTGAAAGCACCCAATTGCATTCCATTCTAATTATATTAACAAATTATGCACATAAAAATTAAAATTCTGTTTTTCTAATATTCTCTTTCAGAATGTGCAAATAGAGTCGATGCTTTCTTAATAAATGTCTCTCAACCGTTATTATGTTTCTAAACAGAATAGAAAAAATACAAGTTAATAGTGCTCATTTAAGTATATTGCATCCACTTGGGATTAGAGAATTAAAACAGGCTTTACACAAGGGTATTAGAGATATACCACATCCATTTATTTAATTCACTGTAATAATAATCTGCCCATTGAATTATTTAACACATCTTTTTCTAAAGGGTTTTGTTTGTGTATCCCGGTTTCAACGTGAGCAGATTAGATTGTTACATTTATTTTTAAAGACAAAAGTCATCTGAAAGAGCTATCTCAGCATGCATAGAATTGAAAAAATAAAGGAACCTGAAGACAAACTTGAGAAAGATTCAGAACTCTACTGGACTTTCTGATTGCCAACTGGGGCCCAACTTGAATGATTCTGGTTTAGAAATATTCCTGAACAAAGCCTCTAATCCTGAAATCTTTTACTTCTTTTACTGAAACATCAAGATAAATTCTTGTTTGAAGGGTTTTTTTTTATACTTTATACTTTAAGGATATATAATGTCTGTGTGGGTCATATAATGTAATGGGTATTTGATATAATGACCCAAATATTGGGCCAACTGCAGTGAGTTGGAACTGGGGGCAGATTTCTTTGTTGCAATGACTTGTCAGACCAAGAAGACTTGGTTTGGTATGTGTCTGGTCCAAAAGAATTTGGCAGGATGACCTGTAAAATGTTAATGATGTTGGCCTGCAATACCCAGGCTTACAAAATTTTACTCCCCACCATCCCCATTGGAGGAAGTGCATACTTCTCCATGGTCAAGGAAAGTAGCAGTCACATAATTAGAGATGAAATACTTGATGTTTTAAAATTCAGAATCTTTACTCTGATGAAAGACAGAATGGCTTGGGAAGAATCATTCTTAAAGTAGCTACCCCAACTCTCTCCTTCCAGAGGGCCCTTAACCTTGTCTTCCTCACCCAGTCAGGCATGTGAAGCCTGCAATTGTACTTGTAATAGTTTTAATTCTTTATTGCTACATAAGACACCACCCCAAAATTCGTGGCCCTAACACAACCACCAACATATCATTAATCATGATTTCTCATGATTCTTCTATATGTTGACTAGGTTCAGCCAGGTAGTCTTTATGTTCCACATGATGTTGACTGGGGCTGAAATGATCAGGGTGGTTAACTGAGCTAAAACATTTAAGAAGATGTACTCACTTGACTGGTGCACTGATGGCCACTGGAACACTGGGCTGAGCTAGGCTAGGGCACAGTCATAGCTAGGCCTCTCTGTCTGTCTCTCTCTGTCTGTCTCTGTCTCTCTCTCTCTCCAGGGCTTCTTCCTCTTGCTCTCTTGATATGTTTTCTCCAGGAGTTTAGCTGGGCTGCTAACATAGCCACTGGAGGCCTCCAAGAAGCTTCCAGTCCTTCTTAAGACTAAGTCCCAGAACTTTCATAATGACACTTACCACATTCTGTGCACAAATTCAGCATTGTAGGGGATTTCCACAAAGGCATGGGTGTGAAGCATTGGGAGTCAACTTTGAAGAGTAGCTACAGTGAGAATGGAAACCCCTGTTAATTTGGCAGATCCGAGAAGAGAAAGGGTAGTGCATGCTTTTCCCTGGTTGCCTTTGGAAATGGTAGTCCTCACATTGTTTCTGGCAACCTCACGGCCTGGAATGCACAACCTAGCAACACAGATTTACAGGGCAGGTGGACCTGAGAGGGCAGACTGAGTTTGACTTCAAAGGGAGTCAGTGAACCAAGAGATGATTTCATTAGTGACAAAGGGATGCTGGATGCTTTATCTGACAAATTGAGATTTATACAGAGAAGTTTCTTATGCTTTTGTAGAAAACTCATAGCTCATAGATTATGGATTATAAATGCCCCTGAAAAACCATGTGTTTTATTTTGCCCTAGAATCAGACCCATTCTTATACTGGCCATCAGTTGAGATCAGTTTATAATTTGATCTCTAAAGTTAATCGCAATTTCTGAATAACGTATATACGTATATATTTCAGCATGGTAAAAATGTGTAATCATTAAGACAATGTTCAATCAGAATTCATTTATTCATTTAACAAATATCTATGGAGACCTTTGGCACTGTTTCAGGAGACACAGCAACACAGTTTACAGAGGTCCTGCTTTCATTAGGCTTTTGTCCTGACGTAAGACAGGGGACAGACAGGACAAGAAATTATTGTACGTGTGATATGTGATGTGAAGAAACTTATAGCAGAAAAGGAGTTACAGTGTATGTGTGTGGGAGGGTGAAAGTTAAAACAGTAGGGCGTGTGGCTTGCTGAGAATATGCCATTCAACACCAGCATCAGGGAAGAGAGAAAACTGCAGATATTTGGGGAGAGGGAGTTCCGAGCAGAAGAGACAATGAGTGCAAAGATCCTCTGGTAAAAGAATGTCTCACCTGTTTGGAGAATTGCAAGACAGCCCTTCAGGCTGGACTAGGAGGAGCAAGGAGGAGGGCAGTAAGACATCCTGAGTCAGGAGAGGTAAAAGGAAATATGCTTGGAGGGTAAAGAATCTGGCAGTCTTTGTCAACTGTGAACAAAAGTTATACCACACGAAATAATTCGAGTGGCTTCTTTTCCCACTATTTCTAGGATAACACGGAGTTGCTACCATTCCAAAAAGCATAAAAAAATAAGTAAACTCATAACACGCAATGGATGCCATAGAACATCAGGGCACAATTCACTCAGGAAACCCATTGCAAGGTCTTGGATTTTACCGTCAGTTGTGCGGAAGGAGGAGTGAAATTATTTGCTGTACATTTTCAAAAATTCAGCATGAATTCTGGTAGAGTAGAAAAAATTTCCAAACATCTAGTTCATATTTTTTAAATTTTTTTATTTTAATTGTTGTTCAAGTACAGTTTTCTGTCTTTTACTCCCATCCCAGCCCACCCCCAGCCCTCCCCACCTCCCTCCCATTTCCACCCACCCGCCCCCCAGTTTTTGTCCATGTGTCCTTTATACTTGTTCCTGTAAACCCTTCCTCCTTTCCCCTGAAGTTCCCTTCCCTCTCCCCTCTGGTCACTGCCAGTCTGTTCTCTATCATATAATGTGGAAAGACATTAGATTTGCACCATCTGAATACTGGACATATCTCAAAATTTTAAGGAAAATTGTATTGAATATGGTTCTGTGCATGAGAATAAATCCAAAAACACAAAAATATCATTATGACTCATGATCTGAATAATTTTAGGCTATGCACAGAAGCCATAATGGATTTTATATACTTATTTCCATGGGAATATGTGAAACCAGCATTCCGCATTTTAAAAGCACTGTATTTGAGAACATCATAGATCTCATTCACTTGATCATTCCTTCAGTATGAGTGGCCATTGTGCTAAATTATAGTTTTGCACAAAAGAAGTGACTCCTATGGGAAGGGGGAGAGAGAGAGAGGAGAAGAAGGCTTGGTCCAGCTCCTGGTCCCCATTTTAACCATGTTAATCTCTGGTGTATAGCAGTGTAGTTTAGATAAGTTTCCCATCTAGTTTAAGCTAGTTTATTGTGGGTTATGTTCCCTATCAAAAAGTATCTTCATGGAAACAAGTCTTAGCTACAACTCTCATTCTTGTAAAGTCAGGATGGTGCATGACTTCCCCTTGCCATACTAGACAGACACTGAGTGTGCTATTACCACCAATCCATTCATTTTGAAAGCAAGCTGATCCAATAACAAGCTAATTGATTTTGTCATATCGTAATGGCCATCAATTGCCCTCTTTGTTTTTCTGCTCCTCAGAGAGAAATTTTCTTGAAATGGATTTAAAATGGAGTTATTTGAATTTGCCTCCATCTTAAGTGCCTTCTCCATATTCCAGTGGTGATCACCTGCCAGGCCATGATAATTTGTCATGACGAAGAAGGAGGGAGTGTTTTCGTACAAAATACATTTAAAGATTCTGTAGTGCACAAAGCCATCTGCCACTGAATGCTTGCCGATTGTTCACTTTTGATATCATTGTCTGACTTGCATTAAGCAATAGAAATATTCCATTTCTGAGTTTCTTAAAATGCCCGTATATTCTTAAATTTTGGAGTCACTTTATTTCCCTATAGGCTGTGTTATCAGGTGCACATGTTTTGTTTTGTTTTTAATAAACTTTTATTGGAATGTAATCTACCTACTGAAAACCATACAGACCCTAAGGGTAGTCTGATGAATATTCACAAAGTGAATACACTTGTGTAGCAACACACAGATCAGGAAACGAAACATTCCCCCCAGCTCCCCAAACTCCCCTCAGGCTCTCTCTCGGCGGGCTTCCCCCTTCACGGGTAGTCACTATCCTGTGTTCTGATATTTAAATTAGTTTCCCCTCTTTTTTCACTTCACATAAGCATGCAGTTTTTACTTTGCATTATCTGCTCTTTTGTGTCTGGGTTCTGTCTCTCGGTGGTTTCATGGGAATCACACAGGTGTCGGTGGTTTCATGGGAATCACACAGGTGCTTGAATGTAGCCGTCCTCTCTTTGTTCTGATGGCTGTACAGCCTTCCCTGTGTGAATATATAATCGTGCTTTCAAATTATGGAGTTGACACAGATTCTGCATGTGAGCAGGACACTGATGACAATGAGTGGGACAGAAAATAGAGGACACTTCGTTGCAGGCTGGTTTCCCTGGAAAGTAGCCAGCGAAATGATGATTAGTGTAGGGAAATCTTACCAGAGTGTGTTGTCTCAAGGAACACCTGTGAGAGAGGGGGAGGAAGAGGGACAAGGCAGAGGGGTTATATTGTGATGTGGTTACAAAGAGGCTTCCGCCTGTCGTAACCACATCAGTCCATTGCTGTGCTGTAGTATTCAGGCTCCCGGGGGTCTGCATGTGGAGTCAGCACAGCCACGGTCCACGTGGCTACTAGAGTTATATGGGCATGGAGAGAACAGGTGAGTGCACCCTGAGAGCAATCGGGCAAGAGAGTCTCTTTGTTCCCTTGGGAATATATTAGCTTGAGCTTGGAAAAGACCAGAAACAGTTATTATATTGGCCCATGAACTTCAATATGTTTTCATGGGCTTTTTTTTTTATTAATTGTTTTTTATCTTCACTCAAAGTCATTTTTTACATTGCTTTTAGAAAGAGAGGAGGAGGCAGAGGAAGGGAGAGAGAGACATATGGATATGAGAAAGAAGCATTAATCAATTGGTTGTCTGCTGTACATGCCTGGACCGGGGATCATATGCATCCAGACCAAGAGTCACATGTGCCCATGCCTGGACCAGGGATCTAACCTGCAACCTAAGAATGTGCCTGACCAGGAACTGAACCTGCAACTCTGGTTATAGATGATACTCCAGCCAACTGAACCACTCTGGCCAGGGCTCCCATGGACCATCCCCTAATTAGACTGATAGGCCTCTTTGGTCAAGCACCTCCCCAGTGCCCCGAACAATCAGGGACCAAGGAGGGGAGGGAAGAGTGTTAATTCCCTTGGCAGGGCAATGCTGTAATCCTCTGGATGTGAAGCTGTAGCTTTTTGGCTAAGCGAGCAGACTCATGTTCCCCCTTCCCCAAGTTTATTAAGCTCAATGTGTAAGTCCCTTTGCTACCCTTTCTTTTTCCTTCGTGATTAGCTAAATACTGATGCTGACAAATGTACTTATCAACTCATAGTTCCATGATGCTGAAATGCCAACAGATATGCATCTGATTCAACCACTCAGCAATAGGTGGGAAACATACAAGTGTTTTTGTAGAAACATAGGAAATAACTCAGGAGTCCCTCTATTTTCAGAAGAGAAAGGGAGTTATAGAGCATCATCCAAGGGCACACACATGCCTTAGATGTTTCAATGGAAAGAACCCTTTTAAAAATGGAAGGTAACTTTTAGGTTTGGTGTTTTTTTTTCTCTGCTTTCTCATCTTTTCCCCTTTTCTTCATAACTTTTACTTGAAAAGATGGTGAAAATAACTTCTGGGAGAATAACATACCAGAGGAGTCAGAATCAAAAACTCTGAAATCGACGCGGGAAGCAAGGACCAGATGTGGCAACATTTCCAGAGGTGGCAGCCGAGGAGTTGCAGCCGGCGAAGACTCTATTTATAGTTCAAGTGGAGCAAACAAAAGGCCCCGGTGAAGATGTGGACTGTGAATTTTTGCTTTTAGCAAATGGAATAAATAACACATACCCCACACAAGAAAGAACAGAACATGGAAAATTTCTTTAATGACAGAAAAAAAAAGTAGCTTTCAAATTATGCCGCCTGGTCCTTTCCTTTCCTTTTCAGTGGCAAAGTAATTGAATTTCAAGCTCCTCTGCTTTGGGGCATCTACAAGGACTTCATAAATATCAAATTCATTCATACAAGGGCATTAGCATATAATAAAGAAAACTAGTGTCATTGATTCTCCACTACTGATCATCAGAAAGGACAGAAAACTAACCATTGCAAAGAAAAAATGAGGTTGACTTGTTTCCTTCTTTAAGGTTCAAGGCCAAGTTTAATAACTAGATAGTCATTGTACTTGCTACACTTTCTCATGCTTGGAAGTTAGAGACGCCCTAGGTTACCACAGTACTCCCTCCAAGTGCTTCTCCTGTCTGCCTGTCTCCCCGTAGTTTCTGACCTGTGTTGGAACATGGTCAGAGTTAGAAAACCACTTCATTTTTGGACTGTTCTAACAACTGGGGAGTTTTACCTTACTTCAAGCTGAAATCTGTTTTCTTGAAAGTAATTAACCTACGGGTTCTAATTCTGCCTTCCAGAATATTTTGAAGAACATAAATTCCATTTCCCCAAAGATAGTCTTTAAAATAATCAGGGTCAGCTCTTCTTGGGCTAAATAACTAAATATGCTTCAATTGCTTTCAACACCCAGGAGTGACAGGGCCATTCTATCCTGAAAAGACATCTGACAGCATCATTTTAAAGCTGTGGCTCTCAGGCCGAAACGCAGTTCAAGACTTGATCTAAGCAAATTGTCTACCCACTTGTTTTCTGCTTGTAGAACTCATATTATTTAAAATAACCATTTGTCCCTTTGCAAATTTCAATTGACATGTAATTTTATGTTTCCTGCTGTGACTTATTAAGTTAACATTTGGTAAGTAGAACCTCAGAGTGTCAAATAGTGTGCACAGGTTCAACGAAAGACCCCATGCATTGGAGCAGAGAAGTCCATGATTCCCAGGTCCTGCAGGAAGTACACGGCATGCCTGGAGGTCAAGGCAGGGGACAGGCAGGGGGAGTGGCAGTACCTGGGTGACATGCCCGTGTTAGGGTCATGAGTGGAGGGCCTTGGGCTTCCCAGGCTAAGGCTGAAGAGTCAATTCAAATCAAAAAGAGCTGCAGTTTTGGTAAGCTCCTTGGGGGTCTTATGTAACGGGCACAGAAGGGAAGGCCTGGGGAGGTGGAGGAGACTGTTGATCACAAGGGCCATTGGGAAGCCGCACCAGGAGCTTACCTTTACTTGTGACTCTGTAAGCTGTTATCTAAGGCATGCACTTACATGAAGGGCTGATGTCAGTCTAAGATGCCCTTGCAGGCCATAAATATTTGTTAAGTATAAACCATAGATTTAATTCCAACATCAAGTTTATATTTTTAAACACTTTCCTTAAAAATTTGAACTATATACTTCCCTCATTTAGTTTATGGAAAATATTCACCATACAATCCAAACGGTGGCAGTGGGGTGGGGGGTATCCAGACCTCGCTGGCCAACTATTCAGATGAATCAGAGTTTTTCAAAGCACATAAATATGTTAATATGAAACTCCTTAGACAATTGCCTGTCAATTGATGGTTGGCACCAACACCAACAGGAATACCCAGTTTGGGGTGGATAAAGAAGTAATCTTTATTCAGTGCAAACAGCTCAACTGTGATATAGCTCAGCTGTGAAAACAGCACAGCTGTGTAAAAGCTCAATAATGTTACAGCTCAGTAATGAAGCAGCAACCAATAGCTGTGGAGCAAGTAGGACTATGAGGTGGCCCTGAGTGAGGTGGCACTGGGGTGAGGCCCCTCTGTAGCTATGTAGCTCAGCTCAGTTCCGCTCTGGTCTGCTCTGGTCCAGTGAAATGTCTTCGGTGTTTCATCTTTGCTGTGGCTGGGGAAACATTGTCTTTAGTCTTTGGTGGAAAGGTAAGGGGCACACTCCAAGATGGAGGGGAAGACAGAAGTTCCTGCCACTGCTCCCTAATTAGTTCATCCTCATGCAAGTGAGGATTCCAGATCCAAGCTTGTATTTTGATTGGTCTAAAAGGCACTGTGTTGATTGGTCAGAATAGAGCTTCAATGATTAAGCGGTGAAGATGCTGATGGCGATACAGCTACATAGCTCTGATTGGACATAGAAAGCCTCAGTCCTACTGGTTGAAATAAATTCCAGGAACTCCCTTATAAGGGCTGACTCAGATGCCAGGAACACAGTGCAAGCAAACCATTCATTGCGTGAGACAAGCAACTTATTACAGGCTTCTCCCTGAAGTGCAGCTTGTGAGAGAGAGGCCTCTCTTTAGAGTGGCTGCTGGGCTCTGTTCTTATATTTGAGCCTAGTTGACCACCAGCAACCCTTCTCAGTAGGTATCTTCTTTCCCACGTTCCACACACCTCACTACTTAATTCTAGTCATAAGATAGGTAGTAAAATGACCTAGAATATAGCCATACACTTATCACCTGGCTGAAATAAGGCACTATCTTTGGGTTATATATCACCTGTTTTGTTCTTGTGTGTGTGGGGAGGGGCTCTGCCCGCAGGGTTCCGTGGCCGCCATGGATGCGAATAAGTCTACCAAGATGTGATCTACTTGGGGAGGAAAGATGGCTGATCTCTCAAAGGAGAAGGGCCAAGAGCCTTTTCCTCAATGGGCTTTTACTGGGTTTGTTTTGCACGAGAATGTAGGTAAAGCTCATTAATCATTATCTGGCAGTAAGGATCAAACAATAGATAACATACAAAGAACTCTGAGGGCTTATTCTGAGTAAGGGCTGTTAGCTAAAGGGCTACAAAACTTTGAGGAACAAACTCACTTCTTGCTTGGACCCTTATCATTTAATTGAGAGCATTCTAAACAAAGCAGGTTTCACAGGATTTTACATATTCCTTCTTAGGACGGATCACCCTAGGGAACCTGCCCTTTCCAGCACAGGGTGACACCCACCACCAGCATTGTTTTAGGCTTAAGAGATTGTTTCAGGGTTAAGTCAGTCAAAGAACATAAGGCAGCCAAGAGATTAGGAGACTTCTGGAAGACACAATGTGGACTCAGGCTATGTCAAAGCCAAGGGGTGAGGGTCCATTACCCCCTTTTGCTATAGCCCCCCAAGTGCTTCCCTGGGGCCTCCCAGTGATCATGCATGTCTTAGGTTATTCCCCCTTTGGGGAATCTTACCAGTCATTGGCTAATCGATCAAGCACTGGGGGCCAGGCAGGGTGAAGAAAAAGGAGCAGAAGCAGCACTTCTGCCAAGGAGATAAGCTTTAAGCTTTGTCTCCTTAGTGGCTTCTGGTCCGAAGGTTGCTCACTCAGCCTTAGCCATGGATGTGTGTGTGGCGGGGGATGGGGTGTGTGTGGGGGGGATTTATAGCTTCTGAAACCAGGCAGGGCGGTTTCCAACATTCTTGTTTTTTGTTTTGCTTTGTTTTGTTTTGTTTTGCTCTGCTGTGATGGGTCTTTCTCTCAGGAACTGTGCCCCTTTGTTGGTGGCCCAGAGATGTTGCACCCCAGGGCATTGCTCCAGAGTAGAATTCAGGATGGATGAGAGGAATAGCTCTCTTCTGTTGAGTGTGTGTGTGTGCTTCTGGAAAAGGATGACTGTTCAGCAGATTTCAGGGAAGAATAATACTTCAGGGCAATTTGCTATGTATTCACCAACTTAGAAGAGGGAACAAATAGGGTAAAAAGAGGAAAGTGTCCTCATACTCCTACAGCCTGCATAGTAGGAAATGTCTCATTGTCTATGGGAAACAATTTACTAGTTGAATGATTGAAGGCTTCACATAGCAAGTCTTCAATATCTAAGTGACATGGAATATAAGTGTCAGGCTCTAAGTTGCCAAATATAAATATGACACATTCCTTTTTTTGAAGAAGCTCAGAGTCTAGGGGGAAAGAAAATGTTCTAAAAAGCAAATTTTTAGAGTTGAGCCTATGAAGAGTGTGGGAAGATCATAGAATCTAGAATAAAATAAAACTGAGTTTCCTTGTTCCCTGCTCTGCTTTTCACCTGCTCTGTGACCTTTACCTGTTTCTTGATGAGTCTCTATTTCCTTATATGTAAAATAAGGATGATACATCCTCTGCAAGTTTCTAGGAGGATTCACTGAATTAATAGACGGTAAGTTCCTGGGATACACTAGTAATGTGCTTGGTTAATAGAAATACCTGGAGCTATGATAGAGGTATGGACCATATGCTATATGGGGAGTGTTTCCCAACTTATTTCACGTCATGGGACTCATAGAAAATGATCACCTTTCTGTGACTGACTGGGAAAATGCATCCAGCTGCCACAGAGGCTGAGGGGATCTGTATCTGGACCCATTCGTGACCCACTGGGGCCACACCACTGTGCTGTGAATCACTGGTTAGGAATAAGGGTGCAGAAACAGTATATGGTAGGTCTTTATTTGCTTCTCTGCCACACAGAAGTACCTAGTTCCTTATTTCTAGACCCTTTCTTATGCCTCTCTCTTTCTTTTCTTGAGGCAACTAGAATAACTTTTTAGAACTCATTTACCCACACACTTATTAAACCATGGAAATGTTGAGAGAAGGGGTACAGCAGTCCTGCCCCACCCCTTTTTAGTCCAACTCAGACTTCTGCCCAAGACATGGCTCAAAATAGAAGCTGGGGGAAAGTATACCAGGAAATCCGTGCTGTAGGGCACATTGTCCGCTTAATCCCCCTTCCTGGTGGCAGGCACCTTTCTGTAACTAACAGATGTGTTTGTCAAGGGAGACCCCAGAGGGAGTTTATCCTTCTCATGACCTCTCCCCACCCCCACCCCACTCACTTCTGTGTGTGGTTCCTTCCCTAGCAGTCTCCTCTTACCGCAGCCTCCTTCATCTGTTTGAACCTCATGTAGCTACTCACATGTTTGTTTCAGTGATTGTTTAAAGACACAATGTCTGATAGAGCATGGGAAGATAAAAACAGTTGAACTGGTTGAACAGGTAGGAGAACAAATGTATTTTGGGGGAGTAGCAGGAGTAGGAGGAAAGATGAGTTCTATTGACGTTGTTTGCTAGGGGGAAGATGCCTGGAAATTCTGAAAGACAGAATTCTACTTAACACAGAAGCTGCCATCCCTTTCTTGCCCAAACTTTTATATTTGAAAGCCCTAACTTTTCTAATTCCTGGAGACTCAATCTTTCCATTGTTATGTTAGTTCGCCACTGGATCAGAAATGTAGTCTCATTAAAGACCATACCTCCATGACTTTTCCTCCCTTCCTAAAGATTCAAACATAAATAGATCTTCTCCTTTTTTTTCCGATATCTGAACATTTAAAATTCAGTTACTTTTTCATCTAAGAAATATTTAAAACCAAGACATCTTAGACAAGTTTAAAAAACTTCTCTTGATGCTTGAGGAAGACAAGAAAAATTGCTAGTCATCTCTCTAGATTTTAAATGCCTATCTCTGAGATTTAACTAAGAGTATTTTAGATCATAGCGCCTTTGATTCTACTGTTACAAGGAAAAATAAGGTGAAAGGCCTCATTCTATTCTGAAACTATGTGACCTTTTAAATGTGCCCTAGAATTCTTAATACGAAAATTACAGACATGGAAATATTCAGCCTTTTCTGGTGAGGTGAGTAGGGGGGATAGTTCCAGTGACAAAGGAAATTTATGATAATGTATCTGTTCCTTGACTTTATGAAAAGGCAGGACTTACAGCACACAGCTAATGTAAATTTATGACATTTACTTCAAGCAGCGAGTTTGCCTCTCTCTGGTTGTAGCTTTGAACTCAGTTGATATTAACTAACATTCTTCCTGTAAGATATATGTGTTCACCTTGGTGATCTAAGTGAATCACCCTGGGCAAGTTTTGAGTAGTCCATGTGAAATCAGCCAGGGCTGGTATATCACAGGAAATGAAAGGCTCAGCTCGAATCAGAAATAATAAGTTTGAGTACGAGCCCCACCTTTTCACTCTGATAGTGAAGAAATAATACTGGTTGTGAAGTCGGGGATTGAGTACAAACCCTACCTGCAGTGGGAAAGATCGTCACTTCATTACCTTATGTGGTGAGCATTAAAATATCTACTGCATAGGGTAATTAGAAGCATTAAATTAGCTATATGCCTGGACTAAAAGAAACACGGAAAATGTTAGTCCGTCGTTAGTCTAGCATTCGAGAAAGCGACTAGTACATGAGAAACTCAACATAGCTGCAATCAAAACAGAATTAACCCTCACTGAATACTTCCTGTGAACAGGCTCTTGTTTAAGCGTCTTATAGATAATAATTCATTAAATTGTTTAAAGGGATTAATTAAAATGTATTAATCTATATTATTAATAAAGTATTCTTCTTATAAGTGAGCTGCTCTTAAGATCTCTATGATATTTCAGGAACCCAGGGAGGGTTTTCAAGAAAAATACCAACCCCTTGAAATTTATGTAATCATTCAATTGTATGCACCTATATGCATTTTTAGAACGGGAGGAGGCAAATCAATCAGATTTTCAAAGAGATTCTGCAAACTTCAAAGTAGAAAAGGATCACCAAGATAGATGATTGATTTGATGGCCTTATTCCACTCTGTGGGACAAAATGCACGAAATTCAGAAAACAGTTAAATCCTGAACATTATGGGTATCCTTGCGTCACAGAGGCTTGTTAACTCACCTCTGGAGACTTTTCTCTGATTAGAAATAGGTTAGTGCACATCAAAGAGTTCGCTTCCCACATCTATGTCCAGAGTTTGTATAAATCCTGGGCTGTTAGGAAGAAAAGCGAAAGGAAATCTTCATTTTCCTTAGCATTCGCAATAAGAATAAACAGTTTTGTTAAAAACTATGACAGATAATTAAATAGGCTTTTCAGTCTAATTCTTCACCTTTGACTCTTGTTATAAGGGACATTTTAGGGGAAGAATCTAGAGGTTGCTCACATCACTTTTTATCTCCATGCCTCACACAGTTCTTGTCACATAATAACTGCTCAAGAAATATTGACAACATAGGTGACTAAATAGGTCCTTAAATTTTAGGAAGTGCATATATATATATTTAGGAATATAACATTTCATGTGGGGGCAAATTAAAGTTTTATTTGATAAGAACCAAATGCCATTTGAAGAGAACCAAAGTGGGATTTTAAAGTTTTACTTTTCTAGGCTGCATAGAGTATTGACCAGATATGTGTAACAGAATTTCTAAGAGGACTACTTTTAGCAGTTTTCCCCCATCTAATGAAAGCTGCTTTAGCATGGGCTGTGAACCAAAGCATCGCAGGTTCAATTCCCAGTCAGGGCACATGCCTGGGTTGCAGGCCACGGCCCCCAGCAACAGCACATTGATGTTTCTCTCTCTCTCTTTCTCCCTCCCTTCTCTTTCTAAAAATAAATAAATAAAATCTTTAAAAAATCTGTTGTTAAAAAAAAGAAAGCTGCTGTATTATCCACTTCTAATTTTGTTCATTGTAAAAATAAATAAATAATCTAGAAAATAGAGATGCCCTGTAATGTATTCTTCCTTTCAGTTAGTGTATTCTTCATTCTGACTGATTTTTTTCTTTTTCTTATCTCCATTTTTATATTTTCTATCCCTTTGTTGAAGTTCATTGAGCATTCTTGAAAAGTGTTTTGAACTCTGCATCTAGTAGGTTGCCTGTTTCCACTTTGTTTAGGTTTTTATTTTTCTGGAGTCTTGTTCTGTTCTTTCCTTCACAATATGTTTGTTTGTCTCCTCATTTTGGCTGCCTCCCTGTGCTTATTTCTATGTATTAGGTGGAGCTGCCACATATCCTGGGCGTGGTACAGTGGCTCTATGTAATAGGTGTTCTGTTGAGTCCAGTGGCACAGCCTCCCAGATCAGCCAAGCTGGACACTCCAGGTGTGCCACTCTTTCTACCCCTTTCTACAAAGGGGTACCCTCTCCCGATGTAGTAGAGTTCTGATGGCTGTTGGAATGTCTATGGAAGAGATTTACTGCCAGGCCAATCAGCTGCAAGGACTGGCTGTAACTGCTGACCACCAGGGTGGATCAGCCGTGCAGGGGCCCACCCCACATAGCAGGACTTACTTCACCAGGGCTCTGGGGCCCAGTAAGTCCTCTCCTTGAGTGTGTTGTTTACAGAGGTGGTTGGATGCTGCTTCAACACGGTCTTAAACTACCTACCAGGTGAGCTGGCTCTGGGGCCTCCCAGGAGGTGCAGGCCAAGGTCACCTACCACCTGTGCTCTTCCTGGGGCCACCCAGCATAAATTACAAAGCGATTTTCAGATGGTTGCTACTTTTGCTGAGCTTGGAGGTACCCTGGAGAGGCCAAACTTCGAACCAAGGATGTTGCTGCTAGTGCCAGGCATGGGGCCACTTCATGAGAGGTATGGGACATGCTGAGACCAGATGCTGCTGGTTTGAGAGACTTTAGGTAATCTAAGCATGAACAAAGACAGGCTTTTCATGTAGAAAAGCTCCTGGAAACAGCTTGAGTGGGCCCACAAATTGAGTATCTGGCCTATGAGTCCTTTGTCTCTTTAAGTTATTTTTACATATTGTTACCTTTAATCACTGCTTAGCAGAGTGCAGTGTTAGTTTCAAGTTTTTAAGAGGGCATCTGCCGGTACTTTCTGAATACCACATCTACAACAGATGCCTGTCCATACGGTTTATATGCAATTACTGAAATGTGCAATTGCAAAGTTTGCTTTTTCCAGGTGCCACATCTCCGTGGCACCTGGAGAGAAAGGTGAAAGTGGGTGTCTGGGAAGTACTGTGACTATTGGTGTAGACACCTCTCGTGGTGCCGGAGTCATTGCCACAGTTAGAGGTTCTCGCACAATTTTGTTTTGACTCTAAAATGTGCTAAATGACCCAAGTTATCTCAAAACTTAGTTGACTCGGAGTAGACTTTTTAAATTGAATTATTTTTGTTTTTAATAATTAATACTTTCGCTAGGGCCACTTAGCTTCCACTAACAAATCCCCTGATCTTGCTTGATCTGTTAGCTGTCTGTTAGCAAGGGTTGGGCCTCAGTCCAATCTACATCTGCGCTGCTACACCGCGTATATGAATAAATTATGCATAAATATTGTGTATGAATAAATTAAACTATAATTCAATTATCACATGTGTGAGATGTCATCAAGTAAAAGAACTCCCCCTATGATTCTTTTAAGTGAACAAATGCTACTTTTCTGCTTACTCACCTAGATTTTCATTAACAAACTCCATTATCCAATCTAATATGGGAAGGGTTAGTTCCCCAGTGCTCAGGTAAAAGAGCAATTAGTAGATGTTCTATGATAGACTTGCTAATTTTCAAAATAAAAATGAGAAAGAATTTGATGTAAAAATACACAAAACGATCACATTTTGAACTCCAATAGAACATTTTATGTTCTTGTGGTCACTAGTATCAGCACCTGTTATGATTATATTATGGGAATTTCCATTCAAAGACAGTTTCAAAAAATAGAACGCTGATGAACAAAACATGAAAAGGACAACCAACAAAATAAACAAGTGCATCCTGACTGTGAGTTTCATCAGACTCATTGTTAGAAATGTTCTCTGTCTAGTCTTTGTGAAATGGAATGTTCAAGGTGGAGGGCATGCCCACTTCTTAAAATGTGCATCAAATGACTTTTACGTGCATTCCTGAAGCATTTATGTCATTAACGAGTATCACCAAAATAAAAGGTAGGCACAAATTATTGCATTTAGGTCTCTTAGTCAGTGACAAAATGGTGACCCGTTTTCTTTTCAGAGCAATACCGGAGCATCACCAGCGATCCACACGGAGCTAAGGGGTGGAAGCAGGCGAGGAGAGGGCGGGCCTCGTGCGAGAACAGTATAGGCCGCTGTTTCTCCGGAGCTAGAAAAACTAAACAGGGGAAAAGAAAATAACCACAGAACAAACATGATTTCCTTCATCTGCCCACTGAGGCCTGAAATTCATTTTCTAGAGAACATTAAGTTTTATTCCACAATTAGAAATACCACTTAAATTCCTCTTCCAGCTATGGTAGAGTAAGGAAACAAATTTCCACTCCCCGCTCAAACAATTAGAAAACTAGGCAAAAATATATGAAATCGTTTTCAGACATTGAGCAACAGGCATTTCAGGAGGCAGAGCTCTGAGAGCAGGGGCACAGAGAAGGGGAAGCCCAGTGGCCTTCCCGGCTCACCGTCTGCACGGCACAGGGAGGGGGAAGCCGACCAGCACGCGGTGGTCTGGCTGAGTTAAGAAAATAAAGTTTGCAGTCAGCTAGAATCTGTAGACAAAACCACCAGGGTAGAAAACGCTAGAGGATTTCACAGAGAGAAATAGAGTGCGGGAAATCTGCACAGAGAGCGGCCCTTGAGTCTTCGAGGACCCACGTGCGCATGCGGGCGCAGCCACCCCCAGCGCTCAAACCGTGCTGGGGGCAGTTCCTATTCTCGCCATCCGGAGTGGGAAGAACTTCGGATCCGTGGGCAGTCGACAGGCTCCTCAGAGGAGTGTTGCTTAGGAATGGGCCAAATTAGTCATGAACTAAAATCTGCTCTGGATCTGTCCTGACCAATCTGAGAAACAAGCCTCAACATGATCCAGCTGATTTAGAGGAAAAAAAAAAAAAAACTGTACCCCAGAAAAAATGAAAAAGAGCATGCTTAAAATAAAAAAGAAAAAATTCTCAGAAAAGAATTTTTAAAGAACCAAAAATAAACACAGTGTTGCTGTTGTCAATGCAGGCATAGGAAATATTTCATTTAACAGCTGTTAGCTTGGTTTCTAACTTTTAAATAGCGGTAAGATATGAAACCTCCATTTGTTCTCTTGTTCTGGGTCCCACAAAAAGGGTGGTTGATCTACAGCTGGGAGAGACATGAGGGTAATAAAGACAGGCAACATTCAGAGTATCTATGGGTGGCTGTCACTCTGTCTACAGGAACTGTTGCACCTGTCACTCGTACAGGGACCATATGAGGAGGGAGGGATGCAGGTCAGGAGCATCCACATGGAAGGAAGAAGCCCTCAAGAAAGAGGTGAGATTTGGAAGGAAGGGGGGGAAGAGACTTGAGAAAAGCTCATATAACAATGGGACTGAGTTATAAACTTAAGGGCCTCATCATGGGGATTACAACACCTTCAGAAGTTTCTCCTCAATTGCAGGGGTGTGTTATTTATGTGGTGCTGTTTAGATGAGGAGTGCAGCAGCACATGGCTGTTTTTTATCAAATACTAATTGCTGTCATCAGTAACACTACTCTTCACAATGACACAGTAGACTACCTCTTTATTGCCTCCACTTAGGATAGCAGTGGACAGGATGGAATGGGAAACAATTTTGTGGCGGGACAAGAATGCATAAGCCTTTCAAGGGAGCTGTCACAGGAGCGATAGAACTGAAACAACATGAATGACAATGACGTGTGCAGGCAGGTGCACCTGAGGTCAGCTCCTAAAAATGCCAGGTATTCGTAGAGACGTTTGTCCAGTCTTTGTGGACTCAGTTTCTTCATCTATATACAAATGGGAATAATAAAAGCTATTTTGTGGTGCTGTGAGAATCAAATCAAATGAAGTACATAAGGCATTTAATATAGTGCTGTGAACAGACTACTCAATGACCTGAGGTTCCGTTAATATTAGTATTACTAAAACGAAAATCAGATCATGTCACTGTCTTACTCGACAACCTCTAGGGTGCCACATCGCATGCAGAGCAAAAGCCAGAAACCTGACAGTGCCTTTGAGGTCTTTGGCACTCCGAACATCTCCAGCCTTTGCCCCTCCCTTTTCTCTGGGAAGCCATCTGCTCCCATTCTTCCCTCACTCACTGCTCTGTGCTCACGGTCCCACCGGTGTCCTGCTGCTCCTCAACCAGGTCAGACACCCTCTGAGGCCAGGACTGCAACCTAAGTTGCTTCCGTCCTGAAATACGTGTCTGCTTACCCACAGGCTGTCCTTCCTCACTTCCTGCGGGTGTTTACTCCCCTTTCCTCTCCTCAGTGAGGCTTTCCCAGACCACTCCCAAGAAGTCGCTATCCCTTTGACCTGCTCTATTTTATCAAGGCTGGCTATCGTGTCATATACCTTGACGGATGTCTTATGACATCTTTCTGTCTCTGCTCATTGGAAAGTAAGCTCCATGGAATCAAGAAGTTGGGTCTATTCTTGATCACTGCCATATTTATGGTCCCTGGAACATAGTCTGACTCATCCTGAGCACTCATTGAATAAGTATCGATGATGATGATAATGATGAGGAGGAGATATGTTTGAGGATGAAGATGAAGACAAATGCATAGCCACAGCACCTAGCACACGTGTTCTCTTAGTCCTTTAACTGTGTATCTCCTGTTGGGGATGTGAGAGAGAAACTAATGTCCCTGAGCATTTCATTACAGCAAAGTGGAATTGCATAAAGAGGCAGACAGCTTGGGCTGTCATCCCGGTGGTGTCATTAGCTTAGTAACTGGCACAGTCACCACCACCTCTGACCCCAGATGCCACAGTCATGGGTAAAATTGATGACCATGAGCCTTACTGTCCTTTCACCTATGAGTATAAGGTAGTCGTATTGTTTCATTGTCTTATTTTTTGTTGGCAAAAATATGATATGTTCATATTTAAATTTTCAAATAACTTTTTAAAATAATTATCCTACTTGTCACACTCCTCACACAAATTTTTTTTTCACTCCTATGGGAAATTATTTTTAACTTAGGAATTATTTTAACTCAGAAAGGGAGTAGAAAACTGCTCTCTGCCCCCTCAATATCCATTCTCCTTTTTTCTGCCATAAGAATATGATTTTTATCTCAGTACATGGCTGCCCAGGGAAGAAATGTGTCATTCCTTGCTGGTAGCCATGGCCATGAAACTAGGTCTAAATTCTGGCCAGTGCCATGTTGATGGAAGTGATGTGTGCAATTTCTGGATCATAGCCTCAAAGAGGAAGGGTTCATGTGAGAGGGATTGTGGGTGTGGTAGCAGGTTGCCCTGGACTGTTCAGACAAGGGTGACACCTCACGTTTGCTGATGGAAAGATCCTAACTCCTCAGTGTTTCACAGCTTCCTCACCACTCTGAGATGCCTCCCAAGGTGATTCAGTTTACAAGAGAGAGAAATTGATTTGTGTATTGATGAAACAGTATATTTCTCAGTCTCTTGTTGTAGTAGTAAATCTTTATCGAAAAATACAGTGAAACACAATTTTAATAACATTTTTTTTCTGAATTATATTGTCAAGACTAGTGCAATCACTTAAAAAACAAATGTTCTGCCTTTTTGAGCCATGTCATAGGGCAGAAACCCTGCTAAGCAATGATCATTTTTAACTCTCAAAGTAATCCTATGAATTAAATATTATCCCAGTTTTATAGATGAGAAAGTTGATGCTTTCAGATGTTATGAAACTGGCCCAAGTTTATGTCATTAACTACTAAAATTATAAATTAGCTTACTATTTTCATAGTGTTTCTAGTTACAAGGACCTCATCCTGAAACACTACCATTAGTAGGGCCTCAAAGGAAGTTATGGTGCAGTTGAGACTGAATTTATGGAGTGATTTATTTTTGTGAACAAGAGAAGGACCAGCATTCCTGGTAGAAAGAGCATGTGCAAAATCGTCGTTGCAGAAGGGAACCTGGTAAGACTGAATGATTGAAAGAAGGTTACTGTAGCTAGACTAATGTGAGCACAATTGTGATAGCAGATGAGACTGGAGAAGTAAGATCTGTCTCTACAGAGCCCTAAATGAGAAATGAGGGTGTTGTATCTGAGTAATTGAAAGATTGAAGAAAGAAGATAACGTGATCAGATTTGCATGTTAAAATAATCACACTGGTGTAGGGTCAGTGTGAGATAATAGAAAATATATACTTTGATATCTGCCCCTGGTTCCTGGCACAGAGCTCCTTAAACCCTTGTTCTTCCCAAAGTGGTAAGAACACAAAGAGCATCTCTTGTTCTAATATTTGGTCTTTGACCCCATCACTAACACACACTTGTAAAACTCTTGTAAATTTTTGTCATAAGAGCACTAGGGGCACCTTTGATTCTAATGAGGGGACTCTGGGTGCACTTCTAGATGGCTCTTTGATTGGGGCTGGTCGCCAAGGAAAATCAGCCATGATTAGAAGCTTGAAATTGTCAGACCCATCCCCCATTTGCTAGAGAGAGGGGAGGGGCTAGAAACAGAGTTAATAATCAATCATGCCCTTGTGAGGAAGCCTCCATAAAATCCCAATACTGGAGTTTTTGGAGAATTCCAGTCTGGCAAACAAATCCATACTGGGAAGGTGGCATGCCCCAGCTCCAGGAGAACAGAAGCTCCTGAACTCAGTTAGGCCCTCCCAGGACCCACCCAATATATCTCTTCATCTGGCTGTTCTTTGGTACCTTTTATCATATCTTTCAATAAACTGGTAAATATAATTTGCTGTTCTAGCAAATTAATTAAACCTGAGGAGGGGGATCATGGGGGCTTCTGATTTGTAACCAAATTGGACAGAAGTTATGGTAAGTTGGGGACCTACTACTTTCAGATAGCATTTGAAGTACGGTGGAAACTATCTTGTGAGCCTGAGTCCTTAACCTGTAGGATCAGACACTATCTCTGGATAAATAGTGTTGGAATTCAGTTAAATTGTAGAACACCCAGCTGGGATCACAGAGAATGGCTTAGTGTGTGAAGAGAGACCCACACATCTGGTGACCAGAAGTGAAGGGTGTGTTTGTGTGAGAAAGGATGGATACACACAATAGGAAAGCACTGAGTTTTTCTCCACACAGAAAGTATAAAATTAACTTTTTTCTTCATAGGTGAGATCATTGACTTTAGAGGTAAGCAGCTTTTGAGGAGACGTTGCAATAAGATATGATGGGAACTTGAATCAACATAGTCACAGTGGATGTGAAGAAAAGAGGAGGAATAAAAGGTCTTCAGGAAGGAAATGGAGACCATTTGATGAAGTTCTGGGAGGAACTCCTAGGGTCTCTACAGATCTTTGCTTTGAGGCATCTTACTATACACTCCAAGTGTTTACAATGTAAGTAATAAACTGTGATAAAGATGGTGATTAATAGAGGCATAAAAACATCTAATAGGCATATTCAGGACTGAAACTCTGAATAGAGATCAAGACAAGACCATTAAAAGTGTTTGCATCTAAACTGAGCTTTGGAGGATGCAGAGTTTTGTCACTGGGCAGAGTAAGCAAGATGTCTGCACAGTCAATGCTCCTCTCTAAGAAACCAGTAGTGGCTGCCATATTGCTTGTTTCCTCCTTTGCCCATAGGTCACCATGCTTGGTATACTATAAACCTCCCACCTTTACCAGAACTGACTACATCTTACAGCCTGACTCAAAGATGGCCTATGATGGCTTTCCTCTGGTGTCTGGCCAACAGCACACCAGTTGGTCTCTTGCCGTGCTCTATCTAGTTCTGCATGAAGACTGGCTTAGCCAGTCAGAGTAATCAATTAGTTAGTCACTGGTGGCTGGAACATAAAGGTAGGTTGAAAAATAGGTCAATCATTTTCATGGTGGAAGTTTAGGTCTAGGAGCATTGGATGCCTGTTATTAATGACTGACCAGATAGCCAGGACCCGAGCATGGGCTCTCCATCATGGTCTATGTCTCCATGAGGACTGGCTGTGTGTGTGGTACTTTGGAACTTTTCCCTCCTTGCTTGATTTCCTGACCTGAGCATCTATCTGTTCCTTGCAACAAAGTGACTAAGTCAATTCTGACTACTTAGTTTCTCAACCAATTTAATAATCTCACCTGTTTTTTCAGAAGAAAATGCAAGTTATTTGAAGTTTAAATATGGCAAAAATACTGATCTCATGCTTTTATTAAGTAGAAACATTTCAATATTTTAAAATTCAAAAATACATAAATGGATTTTTGCATCAGCATTATTATAAAGTTTCAGAAGTAATTTGCCAATGTGAAAATGCTGAAATTTAGGTTTTTTTTCCCTGAGGATCCCCTTACTTAGGTTCAATAGCCTCAGTGATGATAGAAGGATCTATACCTTCTGATAAGTTCAGGACTTTGATGTTGTACATTTCAGTGAGAATATCTAGGTTTTCAAATATAAATTCAATATCTCACTATTTTAAAGAGATCAACTTATTTTTTTAGAAATCTTTGTTCATACATAATTAATCTTCTATGATATACAATGTTTCCTTTGAAATTAAGGCTAAATACTTATAATTACTGGAAGTTATCAATATATACATTTTCTGATAGGAGAAATGTATGAAAATTAGAGTAGTGAAAAATTTCTTGCCACTAGTAATGAAATAGTTATTTTTTTTTATTGTGGATGAAAAAGGGGCTCTGTAGAAAGTAACCTCACAGGGTAATCTGATGATAAACTCTTGACTGGGCAGGTCATCACATGTAAATCATTACTCAGGCATGTAACTTCTTTAGTAAAGATTTTGCCTGTGTCTAAATCTATCATTTGAATGTGTCATTATTTTTAAAATTACAGAGGGGCATTTTTTTAGTCCTCACCTGAGTATATGTTTATTGATTTGAGAGAGAGAGAGAGAGAGAGAAACATCCATTGGTTACCTTCTGTATGTGCCCCAACCAAGGACTGGACTCACAGCCTTTCTGGTGTACGAGGTGATACTCCAACCAATGGAGCCACTTGGCCAGGGCCAGAAAGTCTTTTAATACAAAAATGTGCTATTGGGAAACTATATATATTTATACATTTCTTTACTATGCATTTAGAGTAAGCAATAGTAAGTATTTTTTTTCAAGTTTATCTTTGCCTTAAGTAAGCCCTGTTGATATTTTTGTGCATCTGGGTTAAGACACCTTTGAAATAAGTGTAACCATTGTCAAGGGGACACATAATCTTGTTAACTGTCCTGTAATACAACACCGGCCTTGCTTTCTCCCATCTCCATGCAGTCTACTTTAGTCCCCACCTTAATTTTAAATGCATAAAAAAAACTGTAAAACTGTCATTCTTTGGAGCATTTGAAATTTTGCTTCCCAGCAATTGTCTATTTGGCTCAAATACATCCATATAAATTCTCTACAGGTTTGGAGCTTTCTTACATCAACACTATATTAAATATATTGATTAACCAATATTTTCAGTGAATAAAATAATTAATATTCCAGTGATCTTCTGAGCCCTAAAAAGTATTGCAGCTTATTGTATATTAGCACAAAGACTAAATCCATGTTTTCATGCTGAGTGTGCATCCATTTAGTATATTAGGATCTGGATTTAATAACATAAGTTTTTTAATTTGCCAATCAATTTTGTTATTAGTAAATTGTTTTAGGTTTGTATTTTATCGATATACATTTTCTTTTACTTATAATAAAATGTAAAGAATCTCCCATAATGCCAAATACTTTTATAAGGATTTTTGTGAAAGTTTCTAATAGATAAGTAATTGCTTTTTGTATTTTACATATTATTTATATTTGTTCATAAGTATACTTTAAGTGTTTTGTACTAATTTTATTCATATGCAAGGCTTAAAAGTTCAAATAGTACTAGACACAAGAAAATGGCACTTGACTGCCTCAGCCCTTCTAATTCCCAATTTTTACCCACTCCCTAGCAACCAATTTCTACTTTTTAATTGTTTTTTTTTGCTAATTATGTCTATATTTCAGAGATAAGATATTCATTTTACTATTGCTTGATTTAAAAAAAAAAAAAACTGTAGAGAGTATTTTTGCCAGCCTGCTGTAGAAGGAAGGAGTTAGCCCTCATATACAACGCCAACATCACCCATTCTTGCCGCAGGACAGTTTGTGGTTTAATCAATAATCGTTTCACTAAGAAGATACTATACACAGCTGTGTCACATAGTATTATAGGATTACATTGTTCTTCCTATAAATCTTTTCCGTTCTTCCTAGGGTTAACAACCGCTCTTTCCTCAGGCCAGCTCTCTCTGCAGCAGGCCCACGCCTTTTCCCCTCTTTCTCCCTCAGGGGCGTTATCTTGCTTTTTGTCTCCTGAGCTCCAAGGGCCCTCTCTTGCCTGTGTCCCTTGTTCCCTGAGTCCATGCAGCCCAGCTGGCTCACTTCTTCTATCCCTGTGACTTTCTGAATTTACAAAACTATATTCTACCTAACGCTATTTTTGCTCAATGGCAATGGTTACTGCATGGTGGGGAGGGAGATCTCAGGAGCAGTTAAGCTTGGGAAATGCTGATAAAACAGTTATCTTCATCAGGGGACATGTTTAGGAATATACTCGTTGTTAAAGAGGACATGCACACAACACATGAGAGATACATTTCACCCCCTCAGTGTTTGAGAGATACATTTCACACATTTCACCTCCCAGGTCTTTTCCTTAAAGGAACATCTCTTGGGACTGGAGTTCTGCAGAACAGAATTTGGAAATTGTTACATTACAAATTGCATGATGACATCAGAGCAGTTTAATACTCCCTTCATGCTACAGAGGTATAGCATTATGTTCTCAAAACAGATTCAATTAGGAGGCCACCCATTTACTTATTCTGAGCATAGAAGATGTAAATTCTTTTACATCTGTGTGGTTTTATAATACTCCAGTCTCCTATAAACAGGAAGGAAAATTAGGTTAATAGTCACTCGAAAAGGAAAATCTACATTGCTGATGATTACTTGAGCATGTGCTAATTACTATTCCTTGTATGGCTTCCCTGAATGCTTTATAAGACATACACCGAATGCTGTAGATCCTCCCATCATATTGCTGCTTTATAATTGAGAGTTTCAAATACTTCTGAAGATTTACAGGCTCCCCCCACTTCCTGTATTTTTTTTTAACAGACCACTTCCCCAGACCCTTCTAGAGGCTCGCCACAGTAGTTGCTTAAACTGGCTTTTCTATTTTCTTCTCAGTAATTTCCAGGTTCTTTGAGATATAGTCTTTAACTTATAAAATTCTTTAAAAAAATTGGTTTCAAGAGGGCTGGTAGCCCATTGAAGGGTCTTTAGAAACAGCTTCAGAGAACATGAACTCTATTTGATGTAGAAGGTGGCCATGGTGCTTCAGAAAGTTTTTAGCTATTTTTTTTAAATAAAATAATATAAACACATTGGAAATAATTTATTAAACAGAGAAAAAAAGCTTATGGTTTCAATATTTTGATTCTATCATGATTAGTGTTTGGGGGTAATTCCTTTTTCTCTGGGCATATGTACCATCCTTGTAGCCTGAGCTCAGTTCCAGAACTGTGTTTAGCTATTTCAGTTATGAGTACATCAACAGTTTTCTAGGGTGTCCTGTGCTCTCCATGATCAGAACTGTAAAGACTCAAAAATACG
This sequence comes from Tonatia bakeri, assembly GCA_004024845.1. Lineage (NCBI taxonomy): Eukaryota > Metazoa > Chordata > Mammalia > Chiroptera > Phyllostomidae > Tonatia > Tonatia bakeri. The sequence continues at coordinate 75,210 of PVIA01006686.1, forward strand.
TCAGGAGTTTATTTACTTAATCCCTTTTTGAAGGATATTCAGATTATTTTCTACTTTTCTCTACTTCTGTAAGAAACATATGGCGTGTAAAGATTCTCCCAATATTTTGAACTCTTTTATGATAGTTTCTTTTAAGTGGAATTACTGGGTCAGTGGACATGAATGGTTTTATAGCTCTTATGTTTGTTATTAAATTGCTTTCTAAGAGGTTCTACCAATTTGCAGTGCTACTGTGTATATCAGTTATTTAAGGACAATTTTACTATAAAGGCAATTCTCAAGGATGCTAGTCCATGCATTAATGTATTTCCACATTTTATTGACATTATGTGTAAGAGGAGATAATTAAGATATCAGTAAATAGAACTTAAAGTAAATTCATTTAAAGGCAAAACATTTAATCGCCACCTCCTACGCACTCTTCTACATGTCAGGGAATCGTGCGTTATATAGTAGCATTACAGAACAGAAAGAGTTCATCCATCTGGTGCTAGCAGAGCTGAACACTGAACACCGAGAACTGCAGTGGAGAGAGATTGGCTAACTTATTATAAATGACGCCACTCAAGAGAATGGGAAGCTAATGTTCAAAAGCCCAAACTCCCTGTTCCAGGCTTTGGAGCAGGTTTGTAACTTTATGGTGGACACAGGTGTATGGAAGCACTGGTCAGGCAAGCTTGCCTTGGAGGACCCTGGAGCTTGGCTATTTATGATAACAGGCGATATCACAGGCCTTCCGAAGCAATGGACCCTCTGCTTTTGAAAGACTTCTGGTGTTCAAGTTCTAGTCACATCCAGGTCTTTTTGTTCTGTATTGCACATGGGGCGAGACTTTGGTTCTAGGTGCCGCTGGAGGTCAAAGTTCTCTCCATGTGTGCATGCTTCGGCTGCATAACCTGTGGTTTTGGTCTGTTATCTCTGAAAGGCAACTTTATCTCGTTAAACAGGATAGGACCATTTTGAGTTGGTTCTGTAGTTACAGCCTTGTAGAAATGCTTTGGGAGGTATCTGCCAGCCCTCGTTGACTCCCTTTGATCTGCCACATCCAAGCCACAGGTGAACAGGTAAGTTCTTCAAGTCATGTTTCGTTAAACTAGCTCTTTCCTCCCCAGTTATTACTGGTGGGAACGGCAATTGCTCTCTGACCCAGAAGGCTTCAGTCAGTCAGCATTTTCCTTGGCAGTGAAAGTTCATGAAGGCCAAGGAAATGGACTGGTCATCAGAGATCTAAATGGTATTGAGCAGCACACAGCAGGTTTCATTAGAAAGTAAAGATGCTGTCGATTCCTTTTGTCTTTCTAATTTGCATATTCTGTCCCTGCTATGAGCAGGCTATTATGCCAGTCTAGTGTTTTATGGCATAGTCCAGTATTAGTGTAATAAATTTCTTTTTGCTTAAGTGAGCTTGTGGTGTTGTCTGTTACTTGTGACCGAATGACCCTTGATTCAGCAGGCAGACGATGAAAGCTAGAAGGTGTCTCGCTGAGTCGAGATGCCTCCCACTGAGTCACGGTCTCCCGCCCACACTCCCAGCACGGCAGCCAGGAGCCAGTGACTGACTGGCGTGCCCCTGCCTCCAGGGGCAGAAGTCCTGACGTGAAATATCTACTCCATAGTTTCCTGTGGGAATCAGGAGAAAACTGCAACTTCCTGCGAATGTGCACCCTGCTTGGCTTCCCCCCCACCTCCCCGCGTTTGCCCCTCTTCTCCCACACCTTTCCCAGTTTCTTCTAGCAGCATTGATGGATAAGTCACGAGCACTCAAAATCTGTAGCCCAGAGTCTGCATCTGGGATCATTCAAACTAAGACGATGGCCTGTCTTGCAGGGGTGAGTTGCCTTATTCTAAAGCTTACTTTGAAAGAATGGCAATTAAAGCATTATTATTATCCCTTTTAATCTGAAAACCAGATTAAATCCGATGTATTAAATACAGACCAAGGTTCTTACTAGTAACTAAATTCTGTGCCATGCATTTACACTGAAACATGTATCTCTTTTAGGACCAGAACAATGTTTGATAAATGGCACACCCTATGCTTCATTTTAATTTGGTATAAATTCATGGTATCCATACTTGGGGTAGAAATAATATAAATAACCAAGCAGTAAAGGACCAGCTAAGTTATTTAACTACATTTTAGATTATTCATAACACAACGTTATATACTGACCTATATTTTTTAAAGTACTCTCTTTTACGTCTTCCCAACTCTGTCCTGTAAATTACCTTCCAGAAATCATAGAGTGAAAAAGCGATAGCCAGCACAACTTAAGGATTTTGAAATTAAACTCTTGGATCATTTCTCTAAGTCATGATACAAATTAATAAACCTATTCTTTCCTGCCATAGATGTTGTATCACAAATAATGGATTTATCAGGGAAGACCATTTTTTATAGTCTCAAGGTAAGCTGGATGATACACAAAAAAGAGGTATGTTCCTTGCCTTCGAGGAGTTTAAGATATAATGAAAATCGGAATTTTATTCGTCTTAGTTGTGTTTATTTATATGTTCACTTACACTTCGAGGACTCTCAGATATTTCTTTGAGTAGCTTTTTTCTCAAGGAGTGACAGTCTGCCATAGGTAAGACTCAGAAGACTTATTCCTAGCTTAATACCACTTTTAAGCATTGGCATTTAATTTTTCTGGGGTTTCACTTTCCTCTTTGATATAGTAGGCTCAGTTATATTCCAAGTTTTTATACTGTCTTAATCTCATAAGTGACTGTTCTAACACTCCCTTCAGCCAGAAATGGTGACTAACTCTAAGCCAAAGAAGTACTTAACCAGATCTTAAGTACACACTCCACCCAGAAAAAAGCTAACTTCTAGAGAAGTTTGAATTTCAATAAGTTTTAAACTTTCTAGCTGAGACTTTACTTTCTGAGCTATAAGACCTATGAATAAATATAGTCTCGTGAAAATACAACTTTGATGAAACATGCCATTCCTCACCTATATTAAGAGAAGATGATACTTTAAGCCGAGAGCCTATTTCCTCTTCAAATCTCTCTCTGCTTTATTCTCTTAAGAACCCTTGCAGCCTCTCTCCCAATGTGTCTTCTTCCTCTCCTTCTCTCTCCCACCTCTGGGCCATCAGTTTGAAACATCGAGCACCTGAAAAAAATGGACTCAAGAGTAGACATAATTTCTCAACATATTTTATGGGTGACTCTACAGGAGGAAGAAATAAAATTTTTAAAAGCCCAAGATTTAATGAAAACGGGAACAAATCATAGCAGAGTGCTGTTCCAGGTGTGAGCTACAAGCGCATTAAAGTGTGCTGAAGCTGAGTCTGCTTTATATTCCTAATGTCGTGAGCACGCTGTGATTTAAAGTGGCCATTAAAGATTATGCAAAATGTGCAAAATTAATATGCATTGATTTTTTTCTTTTGGTGAATCACCCTTCTTTTATTTTACTGTCCCCTGCCTTCTCGCCTTAACTTACCTGCCCAGTCAGTTAGCTTGTGTTCAGAAATAGCAAAGTCAACTTACTTGACTTCAAGATGGTTGACTTTAACTTGGTAACAGAAAGCACATGGCAGCATGTAGAGAGAGAAACTCTGGAATCATAAAGAAAGGGGTTCAAATTCTACCTCCGTTACATACCGTTTTTCTTTATACAAGTGGTCCAATTCTTTGGTTCCTTAGGTTTTCATATACAAGCAGAAGTAATAGCCACTTATTTAGGAGCAGTTATTATGAAGTGTGAGATAATGCATGTTGAAAGCATGCACAATGCCTTGCATACACCTTTTTTTTTTTGTATTTTAGTATTTTTATATATTGGGGAAAATGATGCAGAAGATTAAACAGTTGAATCATTGCAAAAAATATAAAGTAAAATGAAGTCTCATGCATAGTAAAAGGACATTGGTGGAACAAACTGGTGAAATCTAAATATGCGGTTTAGTAATAGTAATGTACCAATATTGATTTCTTAGGTGTGGCAAATATACACAGTGATGAAAGATGTTAAATAGATGAAAAGATTAAAAAATTCTACTAAAAACCAGGAAATAACAAGTGCTGTCAAGAAATTGGAATCTTTGTGACATGCGAGTAGGAATATAAAATTGTGCAGTCACTGTGGAAAACAGTATGGCAGTTCCTCAAAAAATTAAAAATAGAGTTATCATATAACCTAAAAATTTCACCTCTTGGTAAATGCCCCAAAGAACTGAAATTAGGGGCTCTAAGAATATATTTGTGTCTCTATGTTCATAGCTAAAGCATGGAAGCAACCCATTAAAAAAATGAACGGGTAAGCAAAGTGTGGTATATGCATATTGTAGAATATTTTTCGGACTTAAAAAGAAGGAAAGTTCTGACACATATTATAATATGGGTGAAACTTTAGGACATAATGCTAAGTGAAACAAGCCAGTGAGAAAAGGACAAACATTGTATGATTCCACTTAATAGGAGGTACTTAAGAGAAGTCAGTTCATTGAGACAGGAAGTAGGATGGGGGTGGCCAGTGGCTGTGGGTAAGGGGCAGTGGGGAGTTACTGTTTAACTGGTATGGACTTTCAGTTTGGGACGATGAAAAGAATTACAGACATGGATGATGCTGATGGTTGCACGGCATTATAAATGTATTTAATACAACTGAACTGTACCCTTAAAAGTGGTTAAAATGAAAAATTTTATGTTAAGTATATTTTGCCACAATAAAAATTTTGAAAAATATTAGAGAAACTGCACAAGGATACATAAAACCACTATGCTATGTCTGTAACTTTTCTGTAAATCTGACATTATGGCAAAATAAGCCTTCCCAGACAAAACCCTAAATCCTAGGCTCCCTCCTTGGAGGCAAATACTGGAACTATTTTTTTTCAAATGCACACACACACACAGTGTGAACTTTCAGGAAAATTCCCAAATGGAAACTGAGAAACCACCCCTCCCTTACCGCCATCCAGCCACATAGAGATGTTTCCTTCTGTGGACAGTGACAAGAGGAAGGTAAATTATGATCACTTCTCTAAAGCAAGACACGCCAAACAATCTTGCTGGATGGTTTCTTCTAAGTCATCCACTCAACTGGGCTGAAAGAGATTGACAAAAGTGCCCTTCAAATCTCCAATGTTTTTAAGGAGAATCATGAGGTACTTAGGGAAAAAAATCCACCAACTAGCCCTTGTCTGGTTAGAGACCGAATGTGGTTGCTTTAGGAGATTCCTCAACTCAGTTCACCGCAACCCAAAACTTCTGAATAACAACAACAAAAAAAGGGTCAATTACTTAATCGAGTTTTGGTTCAAAGTTCTAGTGTGACCTGATGCTATCAACCATCATATTCTGCCATTTTTTTCACCAGTTCGATCTGGTCCTGTTCTATACAATTTCAAATCCTGTTCTAAGAACACAGAAATGCATGAGGTGACCTTGACCTGAAAACCAGCCTAACAGAAGTGAGAATTAGATGTTTAGTTTGTTGAGATGTGAAGGGAAATATTAGAAGGCATTTTTAATTCCCCTTAGTTCGAGGCTAGCTGGTCTTGGGATGGCCCAACTCCAGGGAGTTCATGTGAAGGTTTTGAACCACTGTGAATAAAGACTAGGTCGGCCCTCTGCAGCCAGGGTCAGGGGATCCATCACTTCAACAATGACACCTGGAGCCCCAGCTCTCCGAAAATTTCCCTGCAGCCCAACAGAATTGTTTTAAAAGCTGATTGCCTCCTGACTGCTTCTCTGATGGATCGTTGCTCCTTGCTTTTTTATCACATACTTAGCTTTAGATTCAAGCTTTCCTCTTTTTTTTTTCACCTTCTCAAGGTTTCGTGGTCAAATTTTCAATATCCTTTCTGCTCGAAAACTCCTTCGGTTGTGGCATCAGTGTTAAGCACGTTAGGGGTGTGTTTTCCCATCAGCCATGGCACATTTGGCTCCCTACCCTTGGCAAGGGCCTCTTAGATTTGATTTCAGACAACCAGAGAGAAGGATACTTTTGTTTTGCAACTAATTCTCACCTGCAACCTCCTATCAATCTTTGATAACTGTGACGAGTCCTGGGAGCGAATCATTCCCCAAACCTTTGAGGAATTATGAACTAATGGAATAAAGAAGCACCATCGTAAGAACTAATATAATAACCAGCACAGCACTTCCAGGAGCACTGGTTGTTGTCATTTTTATAGCTCACTCGCTAACACATAAATAAGTAGGCTTTGGGGTAAAGCGGTGTGTCTGAAGATGTTACTCAAGGTAAGCTACTCTAGCCACTACCTGCATATCCCTTGTCTTCCACCCGTAGAAACAATGCTTTCTTCTTATGAGAGCCTGCTCCATTATTGCTTCTTTGTTTGTTTGCCCCCAAAGAGACAGTTGCAGTTTTTGGTAGTTGCATTTCAGTCTGTTCATTCATCCATTCAACAAACATTTGTGTATTACGGGCAAACCATTGTGATAGATGTCAGAAGACAGCAGTTAAAAATCAAGCAGGTTTTTCCCATGTGAAGTATTGACAATCTACAACAGCAACTGAGGAAAAGATGGCAATGGGAGAAAAAGTTAAGATGATGTGGAGGGGCACAGGATGGTATTCTCTTCCTGACTCAGTGCCCAGACAATGCCATGCTGAGGAAGTCATGTTTAGGCTGTGACTTAAATTAGATATAAACGCTCACGAGGCAGAGGAAGGTATAAAGGATAGAGACATGCTCTGTGAGACACGGGAATGTTTGTTGGGACAAGAGCTTCCTGAAATGTGTCTTGTGTATCAGTTTGCATTCATTCTTCATGGCTGCATGTCTAAGGCAATAAATGGTCTTCCTGGAAAGACACTTTTTACTCACCTCAAAGTCCCATGCCTCTTTCCAGAGCTGTGCGGGGAGGTAAAATGTGGCATTTTTTATATAATCTATGCCAAAAAATTGGAAACCTATTAGCGGCTCAGGAACTGGAGTGCAAGTGTAAGGACGTGAATGTGTCACACAGTAGGAGGTCCACGGCAGAGGCAAAGCATACAGGAAACACGCACTTGACCCCGAGTCTGGTGGCGTCTAGGCATCACTCCGTGCAGCTCCAAGACAAACATGATGACTTAACCAATCAGGTCACAGCCCACACTGAGGCTGCCTGACTCACGTCTGAGTACCACCAACAGCAGCAGCCCATGAATGAATATAAAACGAGGCTCATTCGAAGTCTCCACATCAACCAAGGGAGACAACTTCCCAGCTTGGAACTTTTTTTTTTTAATCAGAAGTAGCACATGCAAAGTCAAGAAGACCCTAGGAAATTCTGGGAGGAGGACGACCAGAGCAAAGAGTATAATCAGTGAATTAAGAAATTATTTAAGGAATCCACAAAGTGGTTAAGTTGGTGAGGGAAGTAATTGAGGGAGAGTTATCTTTTCTGAAAGGTTTGGGATTTCACTCCATAGGCTGGGGTCTTCTGTGACCACGGGCAAGTCTGACCTATGGCAGGAGGGCAATTTGCAGCTTCTGTGATGAAGACAAGAGCACGTGTCACCCCACTGCATTTGGCCTTAAGCAGAGAGGAGGCTTCTGGAGTTTCAGATTTCTGCTCTAGAGTGAATTTTGTTATGGACCTTGTTCGCTTTTCTTTCTTTTTTCTTTTCTTTCTTCACTAGTTTTGTATTTCCCCCTGAAGGGAAGTGAAATAATGTCCCAATCTCTGCCAAGAAGGGTTTTGTTTTCTTTTATTCCCATATTCCCCTTGTCTCTTAACTGAAATATTGCACACTGCTACCACCAGAGGATTAATTTTTCATGCCTGACAATGCAGCAGATAATGTTATTTCTTTGTAACAAGTGAAAGGTGGTATGTTATGGGCTGAGACCTCCAACACCAGCCAGTCATGTGCACGTGAAATGGAGTATTGAATGCAGGGAAGGTCAGGAACCTCTGGGCCACTGCCTCTTTGGTGCAACATGGGGATCCATGTTTCTACTCATTGCTGTGAGGCCATTTTACAGAGTGACAGATCTCTGATAAGGGCCAGAATCCAGCGACCTTCCTTTCTGATGCCATCAATCATGTGCACCAGAGTTGGGTGACAATCCCATTCCCCAGGCATGGTGCACAGACTCTGCTAATGGATTCCGGCACTGTGCTGTAGCCTCCAGAGTCACCAACATGACAAAGCATTTGAGCTGTGTGAGTTAAAGGGAAAAATCCACCCATGTGAATAACCCAGGTTTTCTGACTGCAAAGAGTTTGCTAATTTCCTAAGCACAAAGCAAGTTTAATTAAAGCCAGTGGAGCAAGGGAATGCCACAGTCGACTGCATTTTTATGTAGCTCACTTCATCAGAGCCAGGCAAAACAGGAAATGTGATGATACAAGCATTGTTGGGTAAACAGACTGGCTCACTCCAGGCCCTTTCCTCCATCCCTGGGGCACTTTAAAGTAGTTACTGAGTGGAGCCCCAGCTCTTCCTCCTCCTCTTTGCAGCCCCCAGTCTTTCTGATGTATTAACAACCACACTTGGCTTCCAAGAAGCACAAGGCAGAAGCAAAACTCAACAGGGGACATGCCGCTGCGCTTGCCTTTGGCACGACTCTGGGCTATATCTGTTCCAGCAGCCCCTTCTCTCCCGCTCAAGTGGAGAGGTGATTTCAGAGACTTGCTTCAGTATTCCCACACCTGCTCCGGTGCCTGGGCAAACGTGCTTGATCATTTGCAGAGGTTTTTTTTTTTTTTTTAACTAGTACTTGTCCATCTGGACAGAAGAGTCTTTTTTTAAGGTCAGAAAATAATAGAGTTTGTGCTTACTCTTATGGAATTCCATAGACAAGGTCGGTTTAAAAAGAGAAAATGCAATGAAATTTCCATTCTTTTTTATAGATATTCTATACTGTTTAATTTTACCATTAAATACATTTTCTATTTATTAATACTACTGCATTTCTACACAAAATCAAACTTATTATTAATAATTTATTTTTTAATTGGGTTTGTAAGTGAGCAGGTTTTTGCATACCTATGCCACATTCAGAAACAGACTATTCAGACACTGATGAATTCAATTTTCAGCAAATAGTTACTGAAAGCTGACTATGTGCCAAGCACTGTTCTAGACTCTTGAGATTCAGCAGTTTATTAAGGTCGACCTGGAGTTTATAGTCTAACTAAGAGGGACAGATGATAATGACAACAGTAAGTGATACGGAGGGAAATGAGTGGGGAGTGAGACAGAAGGGCTGAGTTCAAGGGTTGTGAAAAGTTGAGCAGACAGATCCTTTCAAGGGAGATGGTGTTCATAATGCCCTAAGGAGCTGTGGAATAGAGTCATGGACATATCTGGAGTGAGCACTGGCTAGGCAGAGAGAAATATCCAGCTGTGGCTCAAGACAGGCATACTCCGAGCAGATGCAAGCTCAGTGACGTGCACGAAGGTCTATGCAGAGTGAGTATTAGGGGCTGAATTGTCTTCCCTTAAAAATTCATAAATTGAAGTCCTAATTCCTAGTATCTCCAAATGTGACTGTATGTGGAGATAGGGTCTTAAAGAGATAATGAAGTTAACATTCTATTCGTAGGGTGGGCCCATATCCATTATGACCAGTATCCTTCTAAAGAGAGGAGACGAGGACACAGGAAAAAACAGGGAAGACTATGGAAAGACACTGGAAGAAGGCAGGCATCTGCCTCTCAAGGAGTGAGGTCTCAGAAGAAAACCAAATCTGCCAACATCAGACTTCTAGCCTCCAGAGCTCTGAGACAGTACATTTCTGTTGTGTGAGCCGTCGAGTCCGTGGTGCCTTGTCGTAGCAGCCTTCGCAAACTCATACAGTGGACAAAGGGTTGTGCAGTAGGAAATGAAATTCAAGAGCTGAGGGGGATATGGATCCCATCAGGCCACGTGGCCACTGTCTATGAGGACTTTGGCTTTTACTCTGGGTGGGATGGGAGTCATTAGAGGTTTTTGGTTTTGCTTTGTTTTGTTTTTAGATTCCACGTATGAGTGATGTCATAAGAGTTAGTGTTTTTTTTTTAACAACAGGTTGTTTAATAAGCATTTGTTAAAGTGAATCCAGTAAGATACTTAAGTGCACAACTCAGCAATTAAACAGCTTAGTTAAAATCCTGTCTCTACTACATTGTCACTATGGATTGAGAAAGTTATACACCCCATACCTCACTTTCCTTTACTGTAAAATAGAGATAACGACTATTTCATATGAGATAATTTATATAAAACATTTATAACAGAGACTGGGCCATCACAAGTTCTTATTAAATGTGGTTACTAATATGTTATTTTTGAGACATATAGGCAGATGGAGGCGCGGTCATTGCATGGATGAGTAAAACACGGTACTCAGAGCAGCTGGAGAGAAACGAAAGCAACAGGGGAAGTAGGCTCAGGTAGTACATAGAAAGAGCTCACAATTTTCCCAAGTCTCCATGATTGTGTTTTCTGGCCATGAAACATCAGTCCTGAGATAGGGAGATTTTACTCCAGACTTTAGCAATTAGATTTTCTCAAGAATGGACTGGAGATTAAGAATGCAAGAGTGTTAGAACAGACTTAACAAGAAGCAGGACCTTGGAAAGATAGTCTCTTGGCTTCCACAACTGGGTTTCTCCAAGCTGCCGTGGTTCCTGGGCTTCCAGAAGCTAGTTCAGCATTCCTTCGATTCTGTGAATCACCCCAATATCCTTCTAATACATAAGCTTTTACTTGAAGAAGCCAGAGCCCATTCCTGATATTTACAATCAAATGCCCGTAACTCATGCACTGGAAGTAGCACATTATAATGCAGACATACTTGTCTGTGACACAGTTAATTCCCGACAGCAGCCTTAAATCTCATTTTAACTCTGACTTAACTTTGAGCATAAGAAAGAAGGTAACTCACTTGAAGGTACCCCAAAATCTTAATTCCTTAAACATCAGGTTCTTTCTGGTATCATTGTATAGGTGAGAACCTTTTGGTAGTCTCTTAAAACTGTGAGCATGAATTCCATAAGCATTTTACCAAATTCTTTAGCACAAATGGTATTAAGACAGTTTTTCTATAATATAAAAAATCTTGAAGAATTTTATTATTAATTTTAAAGCCCATTAAAAATTTATCAGAGTATTCATATTTTGGGCACCAAGAAAAAGAAATATGTTACAAGTGAGTCTCAGTTCCTTTCCTACCTTCTTTCATTTCTAAATTTATAAACCACACAGTATAAACTTCTGGCCTCTGTTTACAAATACTTTCCCTCTGGTTTCTTTACATACTATAATTATTTCAGACTCCCTCCAAACTATTGAAAATGCACATTTGAAAATAAACAATCAAATGGCTTTGTTTTGACACCAATGTTCATCCCATCCGTAAATGTTTCTCTTTTGACTTCAGTCTGTTGTTATTTCGGCTTTCTGGTCACAAGCACACTTTCTCCAGTTCATTGACATTTTGGATAATGACAGGCTTTCAATCCTAATGATTCCTCACACACAATCATTTTCAATCTTCCATAAAAATGGGGTGGAGGGGTGATTCCAACTGTTGTACCATGTTATACCCCTCACTGGTCATGATAATTGACTGAAGTGGACCCCTGACCCAGGAGAAGCCAGATGAAGTCACCCTGAAATTTAGCCAGTGCGATGCCATCTTATTTTCTGATCTGAGACCAGATAATTCCAGGAACTGTGAAGAGGTTTCTGCTCCCAGCTTCCTGTAAACAGAATGGCTTTGGCTAATATGTATTTCCTTGAGATTAGAGAGGTGACAAGAATATGCACTCATATACCCATGTCACCACAGTTATGGAAACAGTTTATGGAGGAGACACTAGTGAGAGTTAGCTACTAAATATCATAATTAAGGAGAAATGCCTGTATTTTAAGACTGTTTCTTGATGCTGTTGAAATTTACAATTAAGAAAAAAAATCAGTTAGGGGAGCAAATATCCCTGCGTCTCCTCTCCAAGTCATGGCTTGTCTCAAATCTCTTCAAGCATGTCTCAAAATCCTCCAAAGAAATCTTCCTCAATCTCATCATCCAGATGTAGGCATGTAATTATCTCATGATTTGTTGAAATAAGAATAAGCAAGGCCAGAGAAGAAAAAATGTACCTGATGAATGTCTTGGTCAATATAGACAGCTATAACAATAATATCATAGACTGGGCAGTTTAAATAACTAACATTCATTTCTCGCAGTTCTGGAGTCTGTGAAGTCCAAGATCAAGGTGCTGGCAGAACCCATGTCTTGTGAGGGCTTGCCTCCTGGCTTACAGAAGGTCAGTCTCTGCCTGCATCCTCAAGTGGCTGAGAGAGCAGCTCCATTCTCCTTTCATACTTGTAAGGACACCAGTCCTGTCATGGGTCTCCACCCTCACGAACTCATCTAGACCTAATTACCTCCCAAGGGCTCCTCCTCCTAATAACATCTCATTGGGGGTTAGAGGTGCACTATATGAATTATAGGGGGGCACAGACATGCAGTCTGTAAAAATGAGGATAAAATATTTCATAATACTGTTTTGGGTGTTTGACTATGGAACTAACCTGCTTTATTTTATCAGCTTTATAAAACTTTATGTTATACAGCATTTAAGTTATATATATATATGTGTGTGTGTACATATGTGTGTGTGTGTGTGTGTGTGTGTGTGTGTGTGTGTATTGATAACTCAACATAGCACCAAAATAACAAACTCCAGTCGGAAATCTGGGAATGCCGAATCCTCAACAGGCAGCAGAGCTAGCAGTCCATTGATCTGTTCTTGTTGGCCACGTGCTGATGAAGTTCCCTGATCTGCCATCTGCAAGCTGAAGACCCTGGAAAGCTGGTGGTATAAATCAGTGCAGGGCCTGAAGGCCTGAGAACCAGGAGTTCTGATGTGTAAGGGAAGGAGAGATGGAAGTCCTACCTCAAGAAGAGAGACTGAGAACATACTCTTTCTCCACTTTTTGTTCTATTCGGGCCTTCAAGGATTGGATGGTGGCCATGCATGTTAGTGAGGGCAGATCTTACTCAGTCTATTGGTTCAAATGATGCTGTCTTCAGGAAACGACCTCACAGCCACGCCCAGACATGATGTTTTACCAGCTATCCGGGCATCCCTTCACCCAGTCGAGTGACCCAGAAAATTAACCAACACAAGGAGCTTTCTACCTTGTGTCCTGCCATCTTCCCTTCTCCTCACCATGCTGGACCTATGCTTGTCTTGTCTTCTTTCTGTTTCTTGACAGTGCCATGCTCATTCCTGCTTGGGGCCTTTGGAGTTATGGTTCTCTTGGCCTGAAAACACACTTCCCTAGATCTTTGTGGGGCCTCCTTCTCCATTATGGTCTCTGCTTTAAATGGGTCTCTTTGGAAAGACCTTCATGACCACCCACCTGAAGAAGTCCCTAGACCCTAGACAATCCATATTCCATCTCCCTGTTTTATTTTCTTTAGAGTGCTTCTCACTACTTGATGTCTAGATTTACATGTATTAGTTATATTCTGTCTGCTCCCTACTAGAATGTATGCTTTACAAGATTGTGGACCATGTCTGTATTGGTCTCCTATAAATTTTCAGAACTTTCAATGTTTTCTGACATATCATAATCACTCCATATATATTTATCAAGTGAATCATTGAATGAATTAATAAATGAATGGATTATCAGTGTCAAAAGAACTAGGTACTAATAGCTACTAAATGACTATTACATGAGAAAGTTATTTTTTTTCCACTCCTGAGGCAAAACACCATTTTTTGTAAAGTATAATACTAAACTACTTATGTATTATACATTTTGCATGTTTTTAAAATTTATTTCCAGGCTTTGGAACAAAACAAAATACAATTATTTATTTTTCTCTGTAAGGTAAAGATCTAAGCCTATTCACCTAAAACACATTTTATAATAGAGTTAAAGTAGTACAGTGAAATTTTCCTGGTAAAGCTGAGTAAAATTAACTTAATCCGCCATCATGCTCACATAGACAACACAAAATTTTGTACTTGCACATTCCATATGCAGGAAATCAAACCGCTGATGGGATAAAATGGTAACACTTCGAGATCAAACAAAACGCCTCTCTACCAGACTTAATTTATCTCTATTCTTCTTTTGATCTCGCAGAATATTTCCTTTCTTAAAGTCTTAAGAATAGTTATACTCTAACTTTTGAATTTGTTTCTTATTTGCAAACAGATTGAAATGGGATTATGCATGCTCTTCTGTAAAGCAAAAAGGAATTTCTGTATTTCCATTTATTGACTTCAAGAATGCAAAATTCTGGCCTCTTGTTTATCTTCCTTCTCAGCCTCTCTTTTCTAGCCCCTGATTCCTACTTTCAAAAAATACATGACTCTAGATATCCATGTGTTATGTGTCCTCTATCCCCCTGTAGTGGCCTGGGCATGTTAAGTCATGCTTTAGAAAGTACACTCCCATCTCAAAGTCTCACAGAACAAAGTGTGTTTCTTTTTCATACAGAGTCCATCCACTACCAGTCAGGGCTACTGTCCAGAAAATTGTCATCCACATAGCAACTTAACAATTCAGACTACTTCCAGCCTGTCGTCCTATCGCCTTAACAACAGTTCTCTTAGGTTGCAGAGGCAGGAGAGAGAGCACCACAACCATGCCCTGATTATCTTATGGTTTTCTTCCTACAGCCCATTGATCCTAACCAAGCACACTGTTCCACCTAGCTGCAGGGAGCTTGTGAAAAGTGATCTTGCCTTGTGCCCAAGAAAAGAGGAACACTGAATAAGGTTGAGCACTAGAATCTCCAACTGAATCCATCTAATTCCTTCTTTTCTTTCTGCTGCTAGACTTTTATACTCCCACCTTCTTGTTCAGAAGTAGGCAGGCAATTAAACTTTCACTCTGCTCCCTCTCTTCCCTACTCCCCAAACCTGTGTGCACCTCAGCCCCAGGCTGCAAGACTTACAGGAATGGAGATCTTGTCTGTTTTCTTCATCACTGTGTTCCCAACACCTAGCAACACATCTGAAGTATGAGTCTCCTAGTAGAACTTGCTTAAATTACTGAAAAAATGGGTTTTCTTTATTTGATGTTGTTTAATAATGTAATAATATGAGTAATCTGTTAAATTATTAAACACCTCCAACTTTGGGTGCATTCACTTGATGCTCTAAAGATATAAAATCTAAAAAAAAATGTGAAAGGAGCACAGACAGAAAGAAGAGGAGCTGCACTCTGCTATTTTGTTCTTATGTGACTTTTCTTTGAGTAAAGGATGTGTATACTGTGGCCTGCGTCTCTGATATGACCTATACTAACTTTGCAGGCTCTACTTTTCTTATTCACAAGTGGTCTGAAAATAGCACCTATTTGATGTACAAAAGCCCTGGTTTGGGCCACCCCAGGAAGGAATTAATACGTGTAAGAAGGCAATCCTGAGTTCGCTGCTGTATATTCCTTCTGATTTTGAACTCGCCTTGTCTCTGCTTGTTTCCCACCCAGCCTCTGGCCCCTAGAGCATCTCCAGCTACTTCTAGGTGTTTTGAATTTTCAAAACAATTTTCAACATGGAATTAAATTTAAATCCATTTTAACTTGGCAAAAGTAAATAAAACCCAGGCAGAGTTGTAAAATCGAACAATAGGATATCACACACTCATGGGAGAGTAAAAGAGGATTCTATGTCTTGATGGTATTTTCCATTTGATTACACTGCCCATATGTTTGGAAGGCAGGGTCTTGGTAACTATCCTGTTATTCCTGGGTAACGATATGCAGACATTCAGAAGCAAAATTAATTAATTAATTAAAATTATATGAAGGTTTAAGTAAAAAGGGAAACAGGTCATAAATACAAAGGAAAAAATTAAAAATAAGACTTTTGTTGTGAATATATTGTTACCTATAAAAATATCTTTTCAAAAAATTTTTTAAACATTTTATTTATTTATTTTTAGAGAGGGAAGAGAGGGAGAAAGAGAGAAAGATGGAAACATCAATGTGCAGTTGCTGGGGGACATGGCCTGCAACCTAGGCATGTACCCTGACTGGGAATCGAACCTGCGATGCCTGGTTCGCAGCCCGCGCTCAATCCACTGAGCTACACCAGCCAGGGCTCAAAATTTTTTAACATATGTATGTGTGTAAAACACCAATAGACATCTCTCTTCTTAGCTTCAACTGACACATCAAACCTATTTAATTTTAAATTCACTTTAAAAAGTTGCATATTCTTCATTGTCTTAGCAAGTATCCCTGATCTAACAGGATTGAAGTAAGCAGAAAGCAACTTAGTGCATCCTCCTACTGCAAATTTCATCTCCTATTTCCATTTCTGCTGCTTCTCACTTTGCCTTCCCCTGTAAGAATTGCTATGTCCAAGTGAGCCTTCAGTAACTGGACATTTAATATCTCAAGTTTAGTCACTAAAGTGATTCAGAAACAGAAGGCGCACTATAGTAGGAAAAAAATCAATACAACTCTCCCACTTAGTATGGCAGATTCATATCCTTTTGTTTTAAGTGAGAACTTGATAGAGTTTGAGAAGATGCCCTGTGACCCCACCTCTCTCAGGGATAAAAAACATTGCCATCCCTATGGCCCTGTGCATTTTGGGGCCAGGTGCACAAGATCCACTGACTGGAGGAGTTTCTTTACTATTCTTAACTCAAGAATCAATATTCAGATAAAGATGCATTTTTCCCTTTGTCTTCCCATTCTCAACTGGAATATAAAAATTCTGAGATTGTTACAGGGTGCAGCCAAGAGCAGGGGGACCCCAAATGGACATTTGAAATGGGGTCCAGAACTCAAGGTGTCCAGGAGATTCTAAGAGGTCTTCACCCCTTCCCCCACAGGTGTGAGTTGGGGGAAGAGGCACACAGAGCAAGAACATGCAGGGCAGCTTTGCAGCTAATCCATGGCATGGTCATTTAACATACCTATAGCCTTAGGCTGGTTGCTTGAATATGCTAAATAGCTATGGCCATGCTCTGGGCCAGGGGGATGGAAAGGGACCCCCCAAGATGTGACTGGGAGGCAGGTCCCCTGAGTTATAGCGCCTGCGTGGGAACTCGGAGAAGATTGGCTCCATGACATGGGGTGACACTTGCCCAGACCCATGATGGTGGCCAGAAAAGCTGGAAAGGACAGCAGATTGAAGGCAAGTGTGGCCGAGTGTGGGAGGAGCCGGAAATAGGGCTGCAGAAGAAGATTGGCGCGGGGATTTAAACCCAGACACCGCAGCCATAGAAGAGAGAACCATGTGGATTTGGCTGAGTGGGGACTCCCGTGGTCCTGGGGGAGAGAGGACCACGTGGCTGGAGCAGTGGAGAGAGGACCACGAAGCTTTGCCAGAATGGGGACCCCTGCAGCAGTAGTAGGGGGAACCACCACCCAGCTTTAGCAGAGATTCCGGCAACACAGCTGATGGTGCCGAGAACCGAGGGAGGCCTACCAGCCGAGCACGGATTGCTGGGAAGAACCGGGGGCTGCCTGAGCCCGGAATTCTATTTCCTTTCCTGAGATACGGTACCCCAGACTGGGCAAAGGGGAAGGAAGGACTGTGTGCGTTTGTGGGTGTTTTAAAGGACTTTAAGATTCTGATAAAGACATTAGGTCACTACTTTAAGTTTGTATAGCACTAAATAAATGTTTCCTTTCCTTTTCACGAATCTCTGGCATTGAGAGACATCTTTCCTATAAGACGGCGGACATGACGGACCTGAGTCTCTTTCAGTAATAGTATTATCATCCCAGGCCCCCCCTTGTTTGTTCTGTAAAAAGATGTCAAGTATGCCCTGATGGGCTGGGGACTTGAATCAGCTGAAACCTTTACATTATAATTTGGCTCCAGGTTCTCACTAGGAAGAGTAGTCTAAAACAGCAGATTATTCCAATATAGGTGATTGACCACCAAGGAGTGAGGGAAGGCTAAGGGGTGAGACAAAGGACTCTAGGACTGGATGCCACTGAGTGTTGTCATAAACTGTGAGGGGCTGAGATGTTACCCTCCCTGCACACTGAGAAGGGGTAGGGTAAGGATACAAACCCAAAATTGTTCACAGAACCCCTCTGCTCTATTATCTAATTACACACTCCAATCTTTTCTAGGTTGTAACTGTCTTTGCTCCTTACAGTGTCTTGTATAATTACCTGTCTTCTTTGACTTCCATAATTCTTCATTAATCTGACTTTCCTCTTAAAAACTTTGTGGTCCATGCCCTGATTAGCCCTAATCTACTTGTCTCTTTTTCTATACTATCCCATCTATTTTCAATTCTTATTTTCAGTTTATTTCCCTCTGCAAAAACCCATTCTTCGAGGCCCAATTCAGGTACTATTTTTTTTCTATGTATTTAAATTTCTCTCTGTAAGCAGAGAGTGAACTTTCTTCTGACTAAGCACCCTTGGTATATATTGCCATCATAAATTTGCATACATATTTGCATTATGAGCTAGGGTAAGTTCCTTGGGGATAAAATTTTTGTTATAGCCATAGCTATATCCCCCCCACCCTGAGCTTAGCATAATGCATTACACATAATCGGTGCTTTTTACTATTATCATTTTTTTAGTTGGCTGAAAATAGATACATCACCAAGGTAAATGTAGTGAAAAATAAAATAACAGGGAAAACAGGAAGGAAGGAAGGAAGGAAGGAAGGAAGGAAGGAAGGAAGGAAGGAAGGGAG
>PVIA01006687.1:0-46691 GCA_004024845.1 Tonatia bakeri
CTCTAGTTTCTTTTTTTTTGCATGTAGCTGTCTAGTTCTCCCAACACCATTTGTTGAAGAGGCTATTTTTACTCCATTTTATGTTGCTGCCTCCTTTATCAAATATCAATTGAC
Organism: Tonatia bakeri; assembly: GCA_004024845.1. Taxonomy (NCBI): domain Eukaryota; kingdom Metazoa; phylum Chordata; class Mammalia; order Chiroptera; family Phyllostomidae; genus Tonatia; species Tonatia bakeri. The sequence continues at coordinate 115 of PVIA01006687.1, forward strand.
TGTAGAGACGCGGGTTTATTTCTGGGCTCTCTGTTCTGTTCCATTGATCCATGTGCCTGTTTTTATGCCAGTACCAGGCTGTTTTGATTACTGTGGCCTTGTAGTATAGTTTAGTATGACCCCAAACACTTCTAACATTGAACATTGCAGTAACTGTTAGCTAGACATACATTTAAGAAAAATTAATAAAAATAAGTAACATAATTCTTCTCCAACCTGCGTCTTCCACTTCAGGGTGGCAGGTGGCTGGCGCCTGTCTGCTCCCCCAAGAAAAGAAACTGGCAGATCCCCAAGAAAAGAAACTATTGTTTAGCCAAGAGCATAAACCAAAGCCGCATAGGTGCTTCTAATTGGCCCAGCTTGGGTCATGTGCCTGGAGGTGGTGGGGAGCAAGACGTCAGCACTGGCTAGAACTGAGTCACATGCCCATCTGTGGGGCATAACCAGTGTTACAGGACGCCCTTCCAGCACAGGGCACGCACACACGCTCACCCCACTCACTCAGAAAGGGGCAGTGCAGACACGCTGGTCTGTCTTGCCCACACCTTTGGGACGGGGGAGGAAAGCAGAGGAACCCAGAGAAAACCCACACAGACATGTGGAGAAGGTGCAGACTCCACATAGACAGAGGCCCTGGATGGAATCAATCTTTTTTCTCAGCGTTATAATGAAAGGACGTTAAATGAAACATTTTTCAAGGCCCTGCTGTATATGTTTACTTTTCTGAATGTTATGATTTTACATATGTGGGATACTGTGGACTAAATTATATATAATATATAAAAAGCATTAGGATTTAGAAAAGGAAATAAAGGGCTTTAATTATAAAAGCATTAGTAGAAAAGGTAGACTTTGAACTTAACCTGAATAATCAATGGCCATTACATATATGAAAGCGACAGAAGTGGTTTTCTTCTAGGTGGGGAGAAGGGGAAAAAGGTCATTTGTAGTACAGGGTTAATATTTAAATGGGCCATTTGTTTTGCTTTGCTTTATTCTTAACGGGAAGGAAAGCTGATCTCTCTGAGAAAGGGCATACATTTAAGCAGTCGTTTGTGACTGTTCCCAATGCCTCCCTCAATTCATCGAATTAGTCACCAAGGACTGGTCACTCCACCTCCACCCCTGTGCAGAGAAAATCAGTGTTTTACTCCTCTGCACCTTTGTGAGTGGCCAGAACAACCTGTGCCATCACTGTCCCCACTGTCCAGAGTCAGATTTGACCTGTTATCCTGAGGGCTGTCCATGACGGTTTGTTAGGGCATTAAGGTGGGGGGAAATTGTACAGCCAGATATGGTCCGAGTCCATTTTTGTGAGAATAAATGACAGAAGCAGCTCGTTTGTGTACACTGACGCATGTTTTTGTAACACTGGAGTCTCTCACTCGGACTGTCCCATCGGCGGTAGCAGCCAACAGACTGACCTTCTGAGCAGCCGTTCTGCACACTGTAACAGTCAGCAGTCTTTTAAAAAGATCAGTGAGGGTGTTTTGCCTCACTGCCCTCCCTCTTCCTCCTGTGCTGAAACCCAAACTTCTTACCCTGATACATCTTTTTGTTAGCATAATGGAGAGAATATTTGGGCTCAGACACTACAAAGTTTACAGGTAGACTTGCTTCAGTCATGGCTGGATCCAGGTGCTCCCCAATGGTTCTGTCTCCCTCATGTGGCTTCATTCCCAACTTTGTATGTGACAGCAAAGGGACCACTGGCAACTGGAAACAGTTATCACTCAGCAGATCCCCAAGAAAAGAAACTATTGTTTAGCCAAGAGCATAAACCAAAGCCCCATAGGTGCTTCTAATTGGCCCAGCTTGGGTCATGTGCCTGGAGGTGGTGGGGAGCAAGACGTCAGCACTGGCTAGAGCTGAGTTACATGCCCATCTGTGGGGCATAACCAGTGTTACCTTGGCTTTCTGTGGGGAGGGAAGTACAGCCCTATTGAGATATAATTTATATGTCATGCAACTCACTCATTTAAAGGATACAGTTCAATAGTTTTTAATATACTCACAGTTATTCCACCATCACCATGATCAATTGTAGAACATTTTCATCACCCCCAAAAGAAGTTCCTGCTCATTTCTTATCTTCACTCACTCCATCCCCACCCCAGACAACCACTAATCTATTTTGTCTCCATGTATTGCTATTTGCCTGGTTTGGACATTTCATGTAAGTGGAATCATGGTATGTAATCTTTTGGAAATGGCTTTTGCCCCTAGTGTAATGTTTTCGAGGTTCATCCATGTTGTAGTGTGTTCCTTTTTCTTTTAATAAGGCCCTTTATGAAATCTTAAATGATCTGCTGGCTCCTGACTACCTTTCTGTCCTCATATTAGCCCGTTCTCTCCCTCGCCTGCTGGGTTCCACTTACTCACAGAACTGCTGAGACCCTTTGTGCTGGGATAAGGGCCCGAAGGTGGTGTAGATCAGTGAAAAACCATATTTGGTTACGAAATAACAATGGGCAATGCATCATTATTCAGTGTTTCACAATGAAGCCATCCTTTATTGTGAACAAGGACTTTTTTAGATTGCTTGCTTCCAATGCAATTAATGATGGCCAGTTTTATCTTTGGTTAAAGTAGGCCCTGGATCTCATGGGATTATCCCAGACGTAAACCTTCTGCCCTATGCTTCCCTCAGTCTCACTCTTAAGATGGTATGGCCCACCTTCTGGTTTGGAAGACGTTGTCATCACATGGTGGTTCTCTTCTCTACTCCCCAGGAGAGCGAAGAGGAACTGTACTCCTCCTGTCGCCAGCTGCGGAGGCGGCAAGAAGAGCTGAACAACCAGCTCTTTCTATATGACACACACCAGAACTTGCGCAATGCCAACCGGGATGCCCTCATTAAAGAATTCAATGTCAACGAGAACCAGCTCCAGCTGTACCAGGAGAAGTGCAACCGGAGGTAGGTCAGCCCCTTCCCCACCTGCAGACCCTCAGGTCTTGCTCAGCACAGGAACCTTGGGCACCTGGGGCCAGGCTTTGGGAAGGTACCACCATCTTTAGAAATCCCTTGACCAATACCCTTGAATTTAGCTCTCTTTGCTCAGTAAATGAACTTTTAGTACTATCTTGAGTATCTGCACTGTCATCACTAGAGGGACACTCAATATAGTAGTGAACATGAATGATGACCACTACCTTTTAAAGACCCTCTACTGCGTTCCCAGTGGTTCTGAAGCAGGGCAGAATCTGCCCCCACCCCACCATGGGGTGCTTTGGATTGTGCTATAGATATGTAATGGGGGTAGCACAGCCAGGATGCCTACTGTCCCGCAATGTGCCAGACAGCCCTGCTCCACAAGCACTGACCCCCCAAAATGCCCATGGCAGCCTCCAGTAGGAAACAGAGTGTAGACTCCCTACCCATATTATTCTTACGGCATCTTTACTTCAGCCTAGCAAGTGGCAATGACCAGTGGGGAAATTGAGACTCAGAGAGGTAAAATATCTTGCCAAGAGGTCACCATCCAGCCACGAATGACCTGCAGATGTGTGGACGGGAAATGTTACGGAGCACACGGCCTGTGTGTTGTTAGCCCAGTGGATGACGGTGAAATCTGTTTCATTTCAGGTTAAGAGAGAAGAGAGTCAGCAACAGCAAGTTTTACTCATAGAAGCCGGGGTACACACGTGAGGGTGTCGTGTGTGTGCATGTGTTTGCGTGCAGAAGAATGTGCTGCATTCATACTCTGGGATCGTGCGAATCTGTGACGTCATCCTCTGGTCAAGTCTACTGTCAAGATCACATTTCTGAAGGAGACCCAGTCAGCATGAGTTGGGGTGATTTCCTCCTAAGTGTTTCATCCTAGACAATTTCTTAACTTATAATTCTCTCTAGGGGATCCTAAAATCACGTTCCTCGTTTTTGGCCTCTTGTGTTCCAAACCTCATTGAATAAAAGCAGTGAAAACCTCGAACAGTTAGACCTTCTGCGCACGACCTGCACAGGGAGCAGGATTCCTTTTCTGGCCTCTAAAAGCCCAGGTAGTTGACTTCCATGGACGATGAGCCTGCAATGTAAGCAACTAATAAGTTAGCTTCTGAAAAAGGATTTTAACCGAAAGGCAAATGAATGATTCTACGGTTAAGGCCATTGGCGTTCACTGGGGTGCAAAGAGGAGCCCTGCCCCTGACCGCCACATCTGCCCAGCCTCCCTGCCCCAGGTCAGCAGGCTCAGCTCAATGCACCATAACTACCACTGGCTGACTGGCTAGACAGACCTGCTACAGTACCTGAGAGTCCATGGAATCTGTTCGTTAAGACAATTTCTAGTTAATGGTAGAGACTTGCTTTGTGACTGGAGTTACTGGGAGTGAGAGGTGGAAATTTTGGTGTCATTTTGATTTAAAAAGCCTGTTAGAAACAAGAGACTCAGCCAGCTTCTTGCTCACCCTTGTTCTGCCCACTCCTGAGCTGGCTGTGTGACCCTGGGGGAGGGCCTGGGGTCTGCAGCTCCCACAGACAAGAGGTCAATTTACTGATTGAATGAGGTGATGCAAGTTAGACTCCAGTGGGGAATTCCTCTGAGTGACTCAGTTTTCCATTGTAGCAAGCTGAGCCTTGGGGCTTCAGCATTAGAAAGCTACAGAAAATCAGATGGAGCCATCTCAACTCAGCAAACCCACCTAGGACAAGATCACACTCCTCTGCATCTTGAGATACAATATAATGAGATGAGGACAGTAATTGAGGGTGCAGTTAGTAGAGTGATAGCTTAGCGTGAATTGAGAACCAACTTAGAGGGAAAAGGTGTAACTGTGAAGAGAAGATTGTGGTGGGGAGGAGCAAACTGGCAGGCAGTGAGACTGGCGGTTTTAATGGGATGGAACTGGGTCCTAGCAACCCATTCAGCCCTCCCCTGGTCACCCTGGGCTCAGCGTGCACAGACTGCTGGCGAGCACATGAAAACCAACTAGGCTCTCTGACCAAAAGTCCTTATCCTTTCATTCCACAGAAATTTCTTGAGCACCACTATATGCCAGGCACTATGCCAAGGTCGGGGGGTACAATGTTAAACAAAAAAATTTTTAGAGGAAATCAAAAAGCCATGGTTACTGGTCTTAGGGAACCAGTGTGCTTCTGGAAGAAATGCATTTTACCTCCTAGAAAGCCAGGAGACTAGGTAATAGCAATTTGAATGAGGTGGGGCCCTCATTTTGTAACATGGTTTTAGTTATTCCTTGAATTGGGGGTTGTTATTTTATTTGGCAGCCAGCAACTCAGGGAACACACTACTCCTGATGGTACCAAGTGTTCTAAGCAACTTTCAAGAAAGTCTGGATGAAAAAGGCCCTGAGCTGCAGGCTGCAGAGAAGGAACGTGCAGATTCCATAAGCCAGTGGCCCATTAGCCACCCGGGCCAGGGAGCCACTGGAGCTGGTTACCGTACCTGCACTGTACCACCCATCCCCCTCCTGGCTCCATTATCACTTCTACACAGTGGAGCTCAGATTTTGCTGTCATTACCTCTGTTTTCAGCTCAGGAGTGAGGAAAAGACATGTACCTTCCCATTTCAATCCATTCTAAATCCAAAAAGTTTAGTAAGGCCTGGACCTCCTTTCTGCTTAAAGTGGATGTTTTGCTAAAGAAATTGAGAAGCGGTGGCATTGGAAAGAAAGCAGGAGTTAAGCATCTTTCACCTGCCACTGTGTAAAAATCCATACCCAGCCGCAGGTGCAGAGGAAGAACAGGCAGGGGTTGGTGGTGGTGGGGGTGGTTATACTATGTAAATGGTGCTGGGAAGACCCTCTCCCTAAAACTGTCTCTTCCTCCTAGGTGCTCTAATAACTCAAATCCACCATTAGAGAATATTTGCTTTGGTTGCCACATTCTCTTAATAGGGTAACACATGAATTTAATTCTTGGTGGTGGTAGGATTCTCTCAGGAAAGACACAGGAGGGGGAAAATGAAGGGTCCAGATGACATCATTGCTCTCTCTCGAGTCTGCCTGGATGCCTCAAAACCTAAGTCCTACAAAGGATCTGTCTGAGATTATGGTTTAACAGTCAGGGGTTAAACACAGCTCATTCAAATCAAGAATAGGGACAGGAACATCTTGAAATATGGCTGCAGCGTTGATGGACCGAAACCACGATTGTGTATGTGTTAAACTTTTTCTTCATCATTATTTCCCTTGGGTTATGATTGAAGCATCAGTAATTACATGGACAAATGAGAGGGAGGAGCTGGTTAGATCATTAGGGTTTGGAAAATTTAGGTTATACAAAGTTAAATAATTGTTTTCTGTGAGAATTGGATATTCTAATGTGCATAGTGGTGCAGAATATCACATTTCCCAAATTTGATCTCAGGACCCTTTTGCCAAGGAATCTCTTGTGGGGCTAATGTACAGTGGAATACATTTGGAGACTTGCTTCTATGAAGAAGGCAGCCAGGTAACACAGTCTAATATGTATAGTTGAACCTTGACCAACAAGCGGGTGTTAGGGCCACCGTCCTCCCCCACAACCGTGCAATCAAAAATCCACATGTAACTTTTTACTCTCCCCAAATTTAAATACTAATAGCCTATTGTTGACCAGAAGCCTTACCAATAACATAGTTGATTAGCACATGTTTTGTATGTTATATATGTTATATATGCTGTATCCTTACAGTAAAGTCAGCTAGAGAAAAGAAAATGGTAAGAAAATCATAAGGAAGGGAAAATGCATTTACAGAATTGGGAAAAATCCCCATATAAGTGTACCTGTGCAGTTGAAACCTGTGTTGTTCAACTGTTTACATCCTGTGACCTCGTTAAACAAAAATCTAACTTAAGCCACCAAGGCCACTGGTCTTTAAACTGGGCCAGCCTTACCCCTAGCAGTCTTCCAGAGCTTTCCAAGGAATACACAGGCTCAAATAGTTTTAGGGGATCAATTTTCAGATCTTCACCTTCCTATTGTAAATTTTCTTAATCGTCTGCTTGATAAAGTGCCCTTTTCTCTCTCAAAAAAAGAAAATATATCTTTCCGCATCTTCAGTCTTACTGTAGAGCATGATTCAAGGTGTGAAATTCAAACTATGGGTGTTTAGACAGTGAGAGCTTCTTAACAGCAGGGTGCAAATCCTTTTGCAAGCCTGTTGGTTCCCAATTTTTTGCTTTCGCAAAACTTGAAGGAACACCCAAGATTTCTGAATATTTTAGCATGTAATTCCAAAGGCATTGGAAGAATTCAGTTATCCTGCTATTACAAACTCCTTCTGTTCCCATCTACTTATCACTGTGAACAAGGATTATCAACACTTCCATACAGAAAATTTTAAAGGAGAATAGAATTGCTGCTGGACCATGGCCATTCTAACAAAGATAATATTAATCTACAGATAGATAAAATAATTGGGTTGGGGGAAGCCTTCCTTATCTCATTGAGTGATACAGTGCCAATTAAATTTTACTATGGTTAATAATTTATTAAAATTTGTACTATATTTGTTTATTGATCAAGTTCAGTCCAGGAGAAAAAATGTAAACACACAGAGCCTTATAAGATCACATTTTGTTACAGATCTACAATTAAACAATAAAAAGGCCAAAAATAATTAAGCTAAAATTTCGAGGGGGAAGTAAATTAAAAATACAGGTTCAAGGAGTAAAAGGAAAAGTGTGGCACTTCCTACGATGAGAAATTGCTTTCTCCACACGGTTTCTGAAAGGGCGAGGGCGCCTGTCAAACGAGCACTGGGTGCAGAGCCTCTGGCCGAGTTCAAAACTGAGCGTAGCAGCTTTATTTAAAGACGCGGTATCGACAATATGCCGGCACTTTTATCCTTTGCAACCATTTATGATGAAAATTTTTAAGCAAAAATTAAAAAATTTACTTCAGAGGTCTCTGAGCATAAAGTTTTGATTGTCTCATTGAGGGCCACTGAATGATGAGTTCCACTGGGAGCAAGAGCAGCTGAGAGGGGCCACAGTGCTTTTAACTCTTCCAAGGAATGTGACTTAAACTTTCCTCTTGTGTGACATTTAACTTTTTGGAGGCAACCCTAGAAGTCATAGTCTAGCCAATAAAAAGTTAATAATTAGATTAAGAAATATGCAGAATTACAAAATTGGCATTGGAAAAATACTCAATGATTTGTCTCAGGTTTTTAATTTTCAAAATATTTTTATCCAGAAGAGCCAGATTCCTGTCTCTCAGAAATCTCCACACTTTATTTTTCATTAGGCTTTAAAAAGCTGCATTTGTAAACTTATGTTTCATTATTAAAGCTTAATTTATTTTTTATATAAATAGAGTGTGCTTCTGTGTACAGAGAGAATAATGTGTATGAGTCACGCAAATGTTGGCTATCGTTAATGTGAAAATTTAAATGGCTGTATCACATTTCTAAAAATAAAAATTTGATCTAAATGAATGCAACAATCTGTCCAGAACTATTTTTTTTAAAGCTATCCATTCGTTGCTCCCACATAAAATAATAAAGACATACTTCAGCCATGAGGTAGGTACAGTTACAATTCTTTTTTTAAATGTGTTTTTCTGTCCTGTCAGTTCCAGCAGGAGGTATAAGAGGTGTCATCTGACCACAGCGAACCTGTAAGGCCTGCCACTCCCTCCAGCTGAGTCTAGGGCACTCCTCCTTACTACCGAGTGAGTCTTGCTCAGTTTTTAGGTCCGTGGCATAGGTTTGCAGGGTCAGCAGACCGCTGTTCTGAAGAAGCTGTCTCCGTGATACTCTGAGCTGGGGGGTATTTGTGATTGTCAGGCTGTCCTCATGCCGTCCATCATCTTCCCCACCCTGGCCTCAAACTCTGAACTCCTCAGCAGGCATGCCCAGCACCCAAGTGTGGCGGTCAGTTCCTCTTCGGTCAGCTGACAGGTTAAGCTAAATGGGTTCCCCGTTGCCTGAAGGAATAGCCACGAAAAGAACTTTATTCTGAGTGGATATTCATTGATGCTTGAAAAAGAGGAAGATTTGGGTCTTTTGCTTTGTTTTTCTTATTAAATACCAAAAGAAAAAAGGAGCAAAGGGGTTGTGCTAGGAGGATCTCCGAGGTAAGGGGGCATGTTTAAGGATTGGGAGCAGCACCTTTGGGAATCACTGCTAATTGACAACAAGACTGATACACTTTTTTTAGTTATTTAAAAAAATGTGTTGTTCTATCCTCTTACACTTTTCTGTGGGTTACAAGTCTATTTTACTTTCAGCAAAACTCATGTAGAAACCCAAGTTTACAAAATTATTACATGACCACTGTTTAATTCATCAGTGAATTAAATGTTGGAAGAATGTTTGGTGCTGGAGGAGCAATGAGCAAAGTGACAGGCCGTGCTAGAACTGTCAGTCACTGTGTTGTCTTGCCAACGATGCCCCGAGCAAAGGAAGCCGTGCTGTGTTACTCGGACTGTCCCACCCCCAGCCCTCAGCCAATGACTGGATTAGTCACCCTGGTCCAGAAATTTAAAACAGCCTATGATAAAGCCCTGCATCAGAAGATGAACAGCAGATGGTAAAAGGCAAAGAAGGAATTAGAACTGTTAAAAGACCATGTTTAAAAAGGTAAAAATCATAACTCATAAAGATATAAAAGAAACACATGTCAAAAAGTGTGTTTAACTCATTAATTAACGAAGGAACCAATAAAATGTTACAACCGATTCAAAGGTGAATTCAAAGAACAAGAGTATTTAGGCTCTCAACTGTTAACATTGTCTGATTCTGTTTTTATTGTGTGAGTCATTCAGATGATTCTCGTCCACAGAAATACAGATTGTGTCTAGTGGAGATTCAGTTGACCATTGCTCCAGGACACTGACCAGTATTGCCAGTTTTGTACCTACTAAGCAAATATACATCAGCATCACTGATGGACAGGAAATCAGATGCCTAACTTATACCACACACAAAAATCAAGTCCAGGAGATTTTAGATCAAGATGTAAAAGAGCCCTGGCCAGTGTGGCTCACTGGTTGGAGGCACATACAAAAGGCAACCGATGGAAGTTTCTCTCTCACATCGATGTTTCTCTCTCTCCCTTACCCTCTCTCTAAAAAAAGAAAAGAAAAAAATCAGTAAGCATATTTTCAAGGTGAGGGTAAAAAATGTAAAAGATAAAATAATAACCTTCCTAGAAGATATTCACAACCTTGGAGTAGGGAAAACTTGCTTAAACAAAGGAAGACTGCTAAATTAGCTGCCACCGAAGTTCACAGCTGGTGTTTATCAAAAGATACAGTTAGACGAGTGAAAAGGCAAGCAAGCCAAAGGGTGGAAGAAGATACTGGCAATAATAGATCTGACAAAGAACCTCAATCAAATATGATTGCATCCTTCCAAGTTAATAAAAACAATCCATTAGAAAAAATATAGGCATATCTCATGAATAAACACCTCACAAGAGTATATCCAAATGGCTGTAAACTAATGAAAATATGCTCATTCATTCAAAAGAGGAAATGCGAATTAAAACTACAAGGTACCACTACATACTTATTAGAGTGGTAAAAACTAAAAAGCCTGACAATACTACCAACTGTTGACCAGACTATAGAGCAACCGGCACACTGGTTGTGTAAATTGGTACAAAACTACATTGTGAAGGTGTTTGACACTCTCTCCTGAAGCTAACTGTATGCACCCCTACGACCCGGCGATTCCACTTCCACTTCTACACCTGCTAGGAATGCATAATACACACAACACAAGACGTGCGCGAGTGTGCCCATGGTCCTGTTGTTCACAACAGGCAAAAATGAGGAGTCCTGCTGTCCATGTCCTGCGGAATGGGCAAATTGTGTGTTTTTACAATGGAGCATGTACAGCAACGACAAATGACTGAGCTGTACCAACTCGTAACAACATGGGCGGATCTCAGAAGCGTAAGTTTGAGTGAAAGAAGCTAGACACACAAACATATCAAAGGGAAAAAAATGGAACAATATGAATTATCAGAAGGGCATAGGGAAACAGGATATTTGCAAGATGGACTAGCACGAGGAAGTGAAATGGTATGGAACCCAGCACAGACAGAGATCATGGATATGCTTAAATCATTGGAGGAAAGTAAGATACAGAACAATGCGTACCCAGTGATGCCTCTTAAACACATTTTAGAAAACTACATGCAAAACAGTATTTCTTGTGACAGACAGAAACTGAGGTAGGGAAAGGTAGTTTGAGCTCTGTTCTATGTCTTACTTCTTTTAAAAATATTTATTGCGAGTGTCACTGTGCTTGGCACAAATGTAAAAGCAAGCCTGCTCTACCCAAAATGGATTTAGGCACATTAAAGCTTTCTGTTTCCTAGGTGAAACCTAAACAAAAGAATAAAAAATAATGAAAAATAAATAAGGGAGAGGCAAAGGCAGGAGGTGGGAAATCAGAGAGACTGAGAGATTTAGACTAAAAGACATAGTACACGGTGTGAATGCCTAGTAATTCTGGGTAGTGAGAAAATGCTGTTACATTTCTATCTTTACTTTCCTATTTTTTCTATTTTGTTTTAAAAAAAGGGGAGGAAGGAAAAATAAAACTATAAAAAAAAGATGGACCAGGTAAATTCTAATAAATATAAAGCTGATGTAGCATTGTAAATATCAGACAAAATACGATGCAAGGTAGGTACCACTAAGAAAGGCAATGTTTTGCGTCAATAACAAGGGCTTTGCATCAACAAAGTGTAACAGACACAAATGTTTATGCTCCTTGCAGCAAAGTTTTTAAAATCGTATTGGGGAAGAAAATCAACAAGTTCACAATTACAGTTAGAGATTAAGAGTTGTCTCTCAGAAAACCATAGTTTAAGGAGGCAGAAATGTAAAAAAAGATAAATGGAGCCACCTTAAAATGGAGCAGGAGCTGCCATCCCAGAGGAACTGCGCTGTAGGCATCTTATGCCTCAAAGCTTTGGAATGTTGACACAGGGCAAATAACCTTTGGACTGGGACGCATGCTACACTGTCCCAGAGAACTGTTTGCAAAGGTAAACAGTCCTGATGGCTGCCCGACTGAAAATAAAAACATTGTTTAGAATGAACATCATTATGTCAGCTTATAGAAATGCCTTCCTTCTATTGATGTGGCCGTTCCCCTTCGTTTCTCATAAATCCCTCTTGCCTTTGTTTCCTGATAGGAACGTTCTTTGAGTTTCTGCCTGAGTCAGTGCTTCCCAAATAACTACTCTTTTTTTAAAAAATCGCAAATAAATGCTTGTTACCTCTCACTCTCGCCTTTTACTTTTAGGTTCATGTAATGTAAGGACATACAGACTCTAACATGTCACAAGCTTGATCAAATGCACACATAAGGTCCTCACACACTGATTTTTGGTTTGGGCACAGTGCATTGACAAATATTGACTATCCACCAAGCCACAGGGCCAGCACTGGGGGAAAGACTATTTTAATTGCTCTCGTGCAAATCTAAATTCACTGCCACAAAGAAGTCACAGAGGAAAAGATATTCCCCTGAAGTCCTTGCACTTGAAAACTTTAAAACCTATTTCTAAAATACTTTTTAGGTTAAAGAGACAGAACAAAACTTTTGCTCAGAAAAAACGAGAGTTTTAAGTGCATTTATTATAAAAAACAATAAAAGGTTAAAATAAATGATCTTTACTGTTAACTTACAAGCGAGGAAAAACCCCTCAAACTTAAAAAAAAAGAAAATTTGTATTATAAAAGAAATTCATGAAGCAGAGAACTAAAATCTAATATAATTTACAATTTTTTAAGGCTAATTAAATAAAGAAAAAAAAGCACAAAGGAACCATACCAGGAGTTTTTAAAAAGTGGGTTTTTGTAACTATAGAGATTTAAAAAGAAAGGAAAAGACTAGCTTAGACAACCAGGCATTCTATTAAAATGAAAAATGACTAAATGTCCAAGAATCACTGGAGGTCTGACTAATCCACTTACGATGAAAGAAGCCAAAGCAGAAACAGCCGCCAAGGATCTGCCCCTGAGGCAGCACCAGCTCCAGGTGACTTAATGGGCAACTTCTGCCGAACACTGAAGAAAAAGAGGCCAGTGTGTGTGTGCATATGCGCTAAGAACACATGCGATACACCCTCTTACATCTTTTGTTTTTGTTTTGTAAATGCTCTATTCACTTTAGTGTCTGTAGTAGATAAAATTGAGCTGACAGTTTGGCCTGGTCACCAGACAAATGAGACCCTTCTGAGACCTCACAAAACAGTGCAGTGTGGGGACTAGACCAGGCTGTATCTTTTCTTCACTGACCAGCCACCGCAAGCAGCAGAGGACATTCCAAGAGCTTTACGCGGCTGCAAGCGGGGAGATGAAGTTCCAGGGCATCTGCAGTCATGCAGTTCCCTGGCACCTGCACACTGGAGGGGCACACGAAAATTCCCCATCTGGACATCAGCACGCAGCGTAGTGCTCTGGGGCCGCGCGGCCTGGGTGGCCGCAGTCTCCGGGTCACGTTTTCTTCACTCAGGAGGAAAATACACACACTTAAGAAACTGTTACCCACTCTCTTAAATTTTTAAGTATATCGTACAGTACTGTTAACTATAAGCACAATGTTGTACAGACCAGACATTTTTTGTCTTGCAAGACTGACACCTGATACCCACTGGACGGCTCCCAACTTCCTGCCCCGGTCAGCCCTGGGCATCCACCACACTGCTCTCCGCTGGGATGCGTGCGAATGCCTCCAATCCCTCATTCGGCTCGTGTCCTCTGCGACGGCGCTCTGAGCGCAGTGTCCTCGAGGTCCCCACGGCCTGTAGGGACTTCCTTTTTTATGCTTCAGTAACATTCTGTTGTACATACACACAGCACAGTTTCTTTATCCACTCCCCTGCGTCTCTGGGAACTTAGAAGGATTCCACATCTTCGCTGTAGTGAAAAATGCTGCAGTAAACATGGGGATGTGGATGTCTGAGATTCTGGATTTGATTCTTTTGGATGAATACCCAGAGGTGGGAGTGCTGGGTCATGTGGCAGTTGTGTTTCGTTTTCTGTAGAATGTTCTCTTGGGTTGGCCGAAGAGGCCATTTAGGCTTTTCTGAACAACGGCTCCAGGAGTGCTCGGTAGTCTTTAACTCCACTGGACACAGTTTTGTCTGACTGTATCGTGACAGCTGTCTTATCAGCGTGCACTTATCAAAACTGGTGAATTTCTGTGCAGCCATTTTAATATTTAGGATGGAAGAACATATGCAACATTTTCAGTGTATTATGCTTTATTATTTCAAGAAAGGTAAAAATACAACTGAAACACAAAAGAAAAAGATTTGTGCAATGTATGGAGAAGGTGTAAAAACTCAAGACAAAAGACCCAGCTCAAGGTGTCCTCTGGGAAGCAGCCCATGCCATTTCCTTTTCTCTCTTTCTCACATCCTCCCCCACAGGCAGGCAGCTCCTAAACTCTAAGGGACCCCACAAGACTTGCAACCAGGGGGCAGCGGGCGGTGGCAGCTTGTCCCAGGCTGATCCCCTGAGCCTGTCCCCAGAACCCCTCTTCCTGACTGCCCAGTGAGCTGAGGCAGCCCAGCCCGGGCTCTTCTGTTGCTTCCTCTGTGCTAAGCCCTTCCGTGTTTCTCTGTCCCCAGCTGTAATCAACGTGCCCTCACAGCCACCTGGACTCGTGTTGCGGAATCTCTCCTACACCAGGTCAAGAGCCCGCACACTCCACCTGGCCCTGGGCAGCCCCACTCAGGGCCAGGTCCCCTGCCCAGTAACAGTTTTCCTCATCAGACTGGCAAACATTTCAATGTGAGAAAGTTCTGGCAGTGGCGTGAGGGAACTAGGAACTCTGGTGGAAGAGCATTTGTACAGCCACTTCAGAAAGCAAATAAACCAGGTAGCCAACCCAACCCCCATCTCCCTCTCTCCCTTTCAGAGTTGGTCTAGGGGTAGCTCTGGGTCTCAGTTCTGGGCAATGGGTGCAAGAAGAAATCACTGGGCGGGCTTTCAGGAAAGCTCTTTAGGAGCAACAGAAGCAGCTGGCATTCCCTTTGACCTTGCTTATCTTCTTTTTCTTCTTGCCTGGAATGATGCCTCAAAGTGCAGCCACCTTCTCAGGACCATGGGGTGAGAATTATTAAAGTGAAAGAGTGTGGAAAGATGGGGCCTGGTCCCTGATATCACTGTCCCAGATCTGCTGACTTACGGACCTATTGTTACATGAGAACAACAACAACAAAAAACCCCACCTGTTTAAGCTTCGCTGAGATAATTTTTTAAATGAGTAGCTAAATGCATACTTGATACAGTAGAACCTGCAAAAATTCCAATCCCACTTCTGGGTATCTACCATTAGGGCTCTTTGGAGCTGGGTGGAAGAGCTTTCGTGGGTGTGCTGTTTGATAAAGTGGCAAGCTAGAAAAAGTGAGTAAATACCACTAAGGAAGCTGAATCAATGGTGGTGTATTTCCACTACGGAATACTGTGCAGCTGGTAAACAGAGTTGGGTATATATTTATCTTATTTGATGATCATGAAGAAAACACATTCTGTGCCATTGTATCAAAATGTATCGCCCTCCAGGGGTCCTATGTTTTCCAAAGGCATGATGTAGGCTGGGAACCCCCGAGCTCACAGGCTGAGGCTTCCCCCTTAGAGCCAGGCTGCAGCTCCGCATGTGTGCCCAGGCTGGGGAGCAGAGAGAGCAGAAAGGCAGTCCAGGAGTGAGATTTCCCAACTCACAGACTTCTCCCTTGGAGGTATGTGAGTCATCTGGTGAGTCTGGGAGTTTGACAGGAGGTGGGAGGAGGGGTACCATCACCAGAGGCAGGTGGAGAACTCAAGTTATGAAAGTTCTGAGGTGCACAGGGAACAAGAGTGCTTCCCACGCCTGGGGGGCTACAGGCTTCTAGCGCAGCCCAGGGTGGGGGCCGGGCCAGCAGTTCCACCTGCTCTGAACACCTCTGCTCCTCAGGACTGGCCCCACTGGGGCACGTCTTATTGTTTTGCAAGGCTCAAGCGGAATGACTAGAACAATAAGCACGATATCAAAACAGTGCATTGTTTGAAGCTATTGTTGACTCTGCTGCTAACACAATGATGGCCAATTATAAGGAGAATTTCCTGTACTCAGGCTTTCTAGGTTTTGAGAAAAAGAAAAGTAAAACATCTATGATGTATTTTACAAATACTTTTGAGCATGTTTCTATATTTACTGAAATAGCAAGTTCCATTTGAATTAATTGAAATGGTTTCCTTTTTGCTTGAATACTACAGTATTCTGTGAAAGTTTATTTTTACTGCATTCACAAGGTTGATATTGGAATCCTTTCAAGTGTACCATTGTGCTGCATAATTTATACCAATATTTACTGGAATATTTATTTTTTCACATGCACAATGGCTACTGGCAGAGGACTTTATTCAAATGTATTACGATCGTTTTGTACATGGCTTTAACAATTTTGACTGATATTTGCTTTATTTTGCATACGCTGTAGAGGAGTTCCTTCAAATACACTTTATATCGTGACTTTTTTTTAGTTACCAGCATTCAGTGAACTAGGTGCCAGCGTTTGCTTTATACTACCATACGATTACCTTCTTTCCCAGCAGTCCATGTGTTTTGCTGCATAAAAGGATCACTGACAAACTCCTATACATAAAATTTTCTTTAGCTAGGAAATTTTATACTAATATTTCAGCATTGGTAGAATATTGCTGGCATACTCAGAACTTAAGATTTCCTACCGGATTCTACCATATATGTACAAAATGGCATTTCCCCCTCAAAACCACTTCATAATAACTTCTGACACATATGTTATGAAAAATGCTTAATTCTTTTTGTAATTGTAGTAGTACACATATATGGTGACCATACAACTTATGGAAATGGGATACACTTAAGAGTGACAGGGGATGCTATTAAAAATTAGGATGGGACTAGAAGCATAGAATTGGAACAGTCCTGGACAAACTGGGACACATAATCACCACACTTATATACCTGCATATCTATGTCAGCGAATAAGGGATAGTAATGTACTGATACCTGCCTATGTACTAGTATCAGTGGACCGTCACGGTGCACAGCTCAGTGAGAAACACAGGCAGCAGAAGGAAAGGGGTGGGAGACAACAGCCTGGGACAAATGAGCGCTCCAGCCGTATTTCCTGCACAAGTCCGTATGCGAACAGAATTTGGGGCCTGTTGGTAAAAGGGTCTTTGGCCTTCTCTGCAGTGTTGTAACTTGTTACAACAAAAATGTATTAGTGCATTACTTGCATAGTTACTTTTACACTAAAGAAAAGTATTTTGAGTGGATAGAATTAAGAGCTTGATCGGTATTTGAGTTGGCTTTTCAGCCCAGTGTGGTTTAAAACCAGCGCATACCACGGTGAATGTTTAAATACATAAAAATTTAAAGTAGAGTGGCGAAGATTATCATTTTGTCCTCTATCATGGAGTAATCTACTCTGCAACTTCAAAAAAAAAACAACTCTCCCATGTTCAGTTTAGAGTTCAAACCAAGGTATTTAAAGCCACAGTAAACAGACAAGCACCTGTTACAGAGCAGTGAATCAATGAAACGTTTTCATTATTACTACCACTATGTAAACAACCAGTTCTCATTCAAACTCTGGTCCTACATTGCCACTTACCTGCCAACATTCCACTTGAATGCTTTCAACTCAACTAGGATTTCTTCCTGTGCACGCCAGCTTCCCCTCCAAGTCCTTCACCCTCTCCCAGCAGAACCACCGTTAACTAAGAATCTATTGGATTGGCCAAAGAGTTCTAGGGGTTTTTTTGGACAATGGCTCTAGTAGTGCTTAGTTGACTTAAACTTCACTTAAAACAATTTTGTTGGATTGTACTGTGGGCCATTATATCAGCGTGCATTTGAAGAAAAACTTATCACAATTGGTGAATTTTTGTGCAGCCATTTTAATATTAAAGATGGAAGAAAATATGCAACATTTTTGGTGTATTATAGTTTATTATTTCAAGAAAGGTAAAAACTCAACTGAAACACAGAAAGAAAAAAATTATTTATGCAGTGTGTGGAGAAGGTGCTGTGACTGATTGAATGTGTCAAAAGTGATTTGCAAAGTTTCCTGGTACTATTGACATTTCGGCCAAATAATTCTGTGCTGTGGGGATGACTTACGTATTGGAAGATGTTTAGCAGCACCCCGGTCTCTACCCACTAGAAGCTAACAGTGGGAGATAGCCAACACTCAAAATATCCAAATCAATAAAGTCATTGGTGAAAACACAAAGTGTGTCTTTTATTTTATGGAAAAAAATGTAAGGGACTTGTTGGCCAAGCGAACATGTGCATTAGTTCTTTGCAGGTTCAACAATGGCCTCCATGCCATTCATCCACACAGGCTCCCTGTGGGAGGAGCAGGGAGTGCATTATCTCCACTCTACCCATGAGGGGCAGATTTGCCCAAAGTCAGCTGCAAGTAAGAGATGGAGCCTGCAGAAGGTAGCACAAGCAAGAGCATGCATCAGTTGAGCTTTGAGGAGCCATGATCACCCACTACCAAAGAAATCTTTTCCACGTGAGCCAAAGGTCTCCAGTGCTTAGAGAAGCTTCTTGAAGTGCTTTGGAAAAGGCTTCCTTTGTATGGGAGAGTTCAAACACCTAAGGGTATCTCTACAAGTTGGACTTTGCATTTTTATTACTTTGGAAGATTTTTTATTAGGCCCTTGCTCCGTGCCCAGAGTGATGCAAGAGGCTGCAGGGGAGGCAGATATCAATCAGCTGAATAATACGTGAACTCTGCTCTCAAAAAACTGCTTTAGAATGCCAACTGGGGGAGAGCAGCCTAGGAAATGTGTAATGTGACCAATGTCAGTGTACAACTGGGGACAAAAGCAAATCCACGGTTCTTGGAAGATTTCCTAAGGGTTATCAGGGCTAACATGCATACTCCTTACTTTAAATAAGTTGAATTTTAGTAGATTAACAGACACATATTCATATGGTAAAATAATGTTTTGCTTTTTGATGTAACTTACAATTTTATGCAGCAAAAGTTACTATGTACAGTTACTTTTTTTTTTTTTTTGCAGCAAATAAAATAAAGTAGTTTATTTTAATTGCAAATGCAGTTCGGGTTATGTTTGGCCTTGAATAGTGTCATGCTAAAAAGATAAAGCCACCTCAGACATGGTAGTCAACAGTTTGGTGTCTGGACTCAGTGGACCTGGCTCAAATCCAAGCTTTGTCACTTCCTAGCCAAGTGATCTGGGTGATCTTGAACAAGATGCTCCACCTGCCCAAACCGCCATTTCCTCGCATGTAGACCGGAAAGACCTATATCCACTTCTTAAAGTCATTGAGAGAACTAAATGAGCTTAAGAAACAGCCTTACATATAGTATGCAAACACCCAACAAGTAGTAAGTAACTCTTAAGAATGATCGTCCTTCACTGATTTAGTCAACAAGGTTGACAAATTAATATCAGTCATTATCTCAGGGTAGAACAGATCTGGAAGCAAAATCTCAGTGACAATTACTTGACCACAGCTCAGTGTGGGTGTTGTAATCGCCTCAGTAACAGCAAATCATTGCTCTTTAAAGCTGGAGAGCATTTCAGCCCCATATTCGACAATAGCTCTCAGGGAGGGTGAGTAGCACAGGATGACTCATCCTCAAAGCAAAATCTAAAAATACAGGGGTGGCAGTCTTGCTTCCTGCCTTAACAACATTTTATGGTGGCAAGACCTGCACACAAAGGGGAGCATGGGGGCTCTGTGGGGGGTTTGGCCTCTGTGACTGGGTGGTGCCCATGTGGCCTTTGTCTGGAGAGGATTCTAGATGGCCAGCCAGCAACCCCTTCCCCAAAAGGTTCAACTGAGTGAAACAGACTTCAAAGGGAGGACACAAGATGAGTTAATTTTAAGATGGAAACTGTATAAAGCATATGGGCAAGCTTTGGAGGACAAGTATACAGATCTGAACTCTAATGTTGGAACTGGCTTAAGGGAGTCGGAAATAAAAATGAAAGCAACAACAGCAAGAGTCTGCCTGCAGGGAAAACAGCCCTGTAGTGACACTAGCAACCAAGGAACAAGCAATGCCAGAGTGTACTCCTCAAACCTAGTACCTCCAAAAGTCTGGTCGCCCAGTGCTGCTCCACTGAGACCAACAGTGGTAGACCCAGCGGTCAACCTGTTTTCCTAAAAATGAATGGTGAGCTGGGACAGACCAAGGACAAATGGGACCGAGCCCAAAATGAACTGAGCACCTGGAGTTTTACACCTGACAGGTAGACAAATCCTACTGCCCTGTCAAGACTTCTCTGACAGTCCTGCTACGAAAAGCTATGGTGGGACAGCCAAGTAACTCATTTCCACACCAAGACACAGTGTTTGAGAGAATAGAGCCACATTCTTTTACTATCCAGCTTGTAATGGTCAGTGTAAAACTTGCCAGATGAAATTTGTGTTTCAGCTTTTTTCTCTTCCCCTTCCCCTTGCTTCAGAGGACTGATGGCATCAGGCTATTCAGAAGTGGCTGCCTCTGAAAAATTCCCCTTCTAGAACATGGAGGCACTTGAGAAATCTTTGTGTCTTTAAACAATTTGGAGAAATAAAAACCTAGAGGTTTAAAACCATGACTTGCATGTGTAAAGTTCCAGCAAAATGTTAAAGTGGAACATGCAACACTTCACTCTGAGCTTAGTGACTCAGAGACGCTCTACACCAGTTTTGCCAACAAGACTGTGAATTTTGTGATTAAACTTCTGGGCCAGAACTCAAAAGAGATAAATTTTGCCTTTGAAGAGTTTATTTGCTAAGAAAACTTAATAGTTATGAGAGAATCAAATAATAGCTATCAGTACAAGTAGTTTATATATTTAGCCATTAAGTTTGGGGCTCTATATTACTTGAATGAACCTTAAACAAATGTGGCTTTGATGGATGTTTGAATGGTTGGTTGTTAATCCTGTAGGCAGTCTTACTGAGGACTGTACAAACATGAAGGTGTGGTATCAAATTTTAGGTTTAAACTGTTTGAAGCATTGTAAACAGTCAACTCAAAACTACATTGTATGAGGACACTGGTTATGATGAGACTCACTACATTATTTTTGTTTTAGTTGTAAAATGGATTAAATCCCCACTCAACAAGCACATGCTGAAAGAGCACAGTTGTGGGTGTTAATGGGGGAATGTGTTCCTTCATTGTATTTGGATGTTTTGTAATCACTCTTGATATTAATGTGCCTTGAAAAAAATTAAAAATATATATTGGTATGGAAGTATTTCACTTTTAGATCTGTAATAGATGCCCCTGGATGACTGGGGGAAAAGATATCTAGAATATTTGCCAGGATTAAAAATCCTACATATTAGTAATGCAGACTATTTATTTGTTTGTTTAATCCTGCCTGGGGATATGTTTTCATTGCTTTTAGAGAGAGAGGAAGGCAGGGAGGGTTTAGAGAGAAAAAACATCAATAGGAGAGAGAAACATCTATTGGTTGCCTTTCGTACATGCCCTAAATGGGGGCGATCCCACAACCTAGGCATGTGCCCTGACCAGACTTGAACCTGTGACTTTCAGTCTGCAGGATGATGCCTAACCAACTGAGCCACACTGTTCAGGGTATGTGGAATTTTTAACCAGCTCTTTAAACACTGCAAATTACTGTAGATTAACCCCTTGTTGGTGGGAAGACACTTGCCCAGGTCCCTTTGCTATGGACCATTTCTTTGTGGAGAGCTAGATTTTGCCTCAGTCATAATTGCTTCAGTTCAAAGACAAAAGCATCTTTCCTGGTATATGAGATCTAGCATACAGAAGGGTAGCATCATATGAAATTGTTCAATTTAGAGATGCTGTGGTCTGGGCGATTCTATTTCAGGTAAGATTTTTAATAGTGAACGGCTATTTGGATTTAAAAGATCAGGTAACCAGGCCCACCTGGATGCATTGCGACAGGAGCCCTTTGGCTAAGGGAAGCAGGTTCCGGGCAGGCTGCAGAAATCACCACTGAGATGTGGTTCTGCTTGTCAGTCAACAAACAGCAACTGGGCCTGCAAAAAGGAGGAGGAGGGGGGTCTTTTTGTGGGCTCTATCTCCCCATTCATTCAGTAAAGCTGTGCCAACCACCTGCTGTGGCAAAGCACTGGGAAGCAGGAGCAATGGAGAATCCAGGAGCCTCTCACTTAACACGCTGCAAAGGGAGCTCATGTTTGGTATCTGGCAGCATTTCGCCTCCTTTTTGGGAGATTAGATACACCTAGAGTGAGGATTCCCAACTCATACAGGCCTTCTGAATCAGAACCACCAGGGGAAGAGTTGGGGGTCTGCTCATATATTTTGTATTGTGGTAAAGTAGACATAACATCAAGAGTTCTGAAATTGCTGGTTCTGATCACCACCCCCACCCACGCACCCCCTGTACCAGTTCACTGGTTGTTTGGGCTAAAGGACTGAACCCCTAGAGCTTCCCACTCTGCTATTCTGCATGATATCACTCCTCTGGAGTCTATTTTCTTTTTGAAATAAAACTTGTATATATTTACGGTGTACAACAGGATCGCTTGATATACATATGGAAAGTGAAATGATTACTACAGTCAAGCTAATTAACACTTTTCCTCACAGAGTTGCTGCTGTGGTGATGAGAGCACCTGAGAAAGATCTAGAGCTCTAACAACCGGCCTGAGGACTGTGGTTGATCATGCTGTACTGAATACTGGCACCTGTGTTTCTACCTTGGGCTTCCAGTGTTCTGACTTTCAGGCAGGGCAGGGAGTCCCAGGTTTAAAGGAAGGGGTAACTGGAAGATCAGTCATAATCTCAGATGAAATCACCTGGCTGATAAATGCATTCCACCAACCAACAAACACTTATTGGGCAGAGGAGAGGACTGTTTGCTCTGTGTTCTCTGGATATAGAAATTGAAAAACCACACATGGCCCCTGCCCCCACGGGACACCAAAATTCTGGGGAACAGATCTGTCAGTCAGTTTTCCCATCATAGAATAGGGGAGCTTGAATTAGATGGCTTGAAGGTGGGCCCTGAGCAAACATACAAGACTCTAGAAAAACTAGTCTGACTCTGGAGGAAGAACTCCAGCAAACGTTTGGCTCCCCAGGGGCTAAAAGGGAGCCCCTGTGTAAGGAAGCGTGCACACAGGAGAGTGAGTACCTGTGGAAGCCACAGAGAAGGGTCACCTGTGCCCAGAAGACGACTGTAGAGACCATAAGCAAAGAACTTTTCCAATTCCTGGAGAAAAAAGCCAGGCCAAAAAACTTCAAGCAGAAAAGAAAATGTACTAAGACTCACATTACAGGGTGATCCAAGTGGAAGTTAGCCCTAGGCACGGTGCGTGGCAGAGCCTGAGGGATGTCTTCAAGGCCCTGCTCTCTCTGCGTTCCTTGACTGTGCAATACGAACTCGTGGCTGCAGCCAGAAGCCCAACAAGATTATCAGGGCTCGGTCTCTCCTTTGAGGTGGGAGAAGCCACGGCAGTCCCAAGGTCTAAACTCCTCATGAAGGAGCCACCGACAGAGTTTCTCTGAACAGCACCCGGAGAAAAGTTGAGAAGAGGACGCTGATTGGCCCACCTCGGCCCAAAGCTTGCGCTCAGAAATTACGGCAATCTTCTGCTTGGCCAGGTCTTGCAAGGTGAGGTCAGCCCCGCGGAAGGGCTGGGAATGGGTTTCTCTCATCCAAAAGGGGAGTGGGGTGTCACTCTCTAAAGCAAGGGATGCTAGCAAACAGTGACAATTTTAATATGACACTAACTGCTGGTGTTGACTGCCAAGGGCAGCTAACAGGGGGCCATTAGCTCCAGGGTGCACAGCTGGGTCTGGGTTGAGAGTAGGATTCTGTAGGCTACTACTTCTACCTGTCTGCAAGGCTAGGTGAACTGCTGTGGATTTGGAAGGGAATCGATGATAGGGGATGCCTCAACAACTGTTATTAAATTTATTAAATCTATGACAAAGCAATACTGACTTTCTCATAATCACTATGTTAGGTGACTGAGGGAAATAAAAGCTTTTCTTGAAAAAAATCCCTAGGCCTATGCTGCAGGCTTGAGAAATACTATAGCCTAGATAGTGTGATGCCAGAGTTGGTCACTTGGCCCCCAATAACTGCTACTGTTCCTAATGTAGCTCCCTCTGCCAGCCATAAGGAAATCAAGTATTTCAACAGGACTTCTGGGCGTGTTCTCTCTCTCTCTCTCTCTCCAGACATGAGTAGTTTTCTGATTACCTTTGGCTTCCACTATAGGGCTCTTTGTCCAATGTGATCCTCCAACAGGCTAATGGATAATTGCCCACCTACTCCTTGGAAGTGCCACCTTGGGCTGCCAGTGCCGGGTGGCTTATGCCCAGGTGTTTAGGAGTGCCCCTACATGCACAAGCGTGAGCGTTGTTCCCCAGTGGTATGCATTTTGGGGATTCAATCCAAGGTTGAGGGAAGGTGATGGCAGCTGGGAGCTCTGGAACTAATGGAATCTCATTAACTGCAGTTATCTCCTGACCTTAAAGGGGAAGGGAGTTGACTTTCAGGTAACAGACTGAGTTCTTTAAGGTGATCAGTTTTCAGCTGAGACTTGGAAGGAGCCCATAAAACTGTTTACTCTGACCACATTCCTCTCCCTTCTCTGAGCCTCTTACAGCATTTAACAGCTCCAGCACATCGCATGCTGAATGACCTCGCTTATTTACTGGACCACAGCTAGCCTTGACTTAGTTTACATACAATTCTAGTAGGTTGGCTCTTTTCCCCAGTCTTCAACAGATTAGAAACAGTAAATCATATACGTATGTGCCAAAAAAAGAAAAAAAATAGCATCTGTTCAAGAAATATTTAACTCCTGTTTTGTGCCAGGCATTAGGGATATAGTAGTAAGCAAGACAAAGTTCCCACCCTCATGGAACTTACAAGCATTAAACAAACAATGCAAACTGTTAAGCTGTGGTAAAGGCAATAGGAGAAAAGCAGAGTATTATGAGAGCTTGTAGCAGGACCAAACCTAATTGCTTGGGATCCTGGAAGGCCTCTGAAGGAAGAGACTGAACCTGAAGCATGGAGTAAACATCATGCAGTCAAAACAGGACTGGGGGTGTGAGGAACTTGGAACTCACAAACCTCCAAGAAACTGTGCAGTCAGGGCAGAGAAGTATGGTATGAGGTGAGCGTGGAACAGTAGACAGGCGCCAGACTGGCAGGGCCTCTGGGGTTACATTACGGATTTTCAACCTGAACCATGGAGAGTTTTGTGCAAGGCAGTGACAGAGTTACATCTTTATAGCATCACTCTGCTTGGCATGTGGAGAACAGAGTGAAGGAATGCAGGAGTGGATGTAGGTGGAAGAGAGAAGAGGTAATTATTGGAGTCTAGAGGGGAGAGGTAACACCTGTACACTGGGCAGTTTGGAGTATGAGTAGAAGGTAGAATCGGTGGGCTTAAAGGTGGGTTAGGTCTGCCAAGTTAAGAGAAGGCAAGGATCAAAGATTACCCCTGATTTCTGGTGTGAGAAATTCAATGGATACTGTTGACATTTACTAGGGAAAGAAAGCCTTCAAGAATTTGGAGGGATTGTGAATTTCATTTTGGATTTTGACTGAAAGGTACACATAAAATATCCAGGCGAAGGTGCAGATGTAGTTGGATAGATGGGTCTGAAGCTCAGAGAATGGTCTGGGCCAGATTTAGTACTATGTGTTTGGAATGGAGATGGAAATTAAGGCCACAGGTTGGACAAGATCACTTAGGGGAAAGTGTGGTACTAGAAGAGGACTTAGTTCTGAGCACCGAAGAAATCTACCATTTTAAGTGGGAATGGAAGAGATGCGAAAACTGTTGAGATGCAGGGGTGTGGCCTCCAACGATCCCCAGCTCCTGGTGTTCCTGTCCTTGTGTGGTCTCCTCACTCACAGGACAGGGCTAACATAACCCATGTAGCCAATACACTGTAGAAATGACAGCGCATGGCCAAGGTCGTGGGTAGAAAACCTTTTAAGACTTCAGGGAGATGTTCTGACAATAAGAACCCTAAGGGTATTGTCCCTCAGCAGTCCGAGCAGAAGCCCAAGGTAGAGAAGGGCCTATCTCCAAGAAATCTGTGGACGTAGCTTTTGCTTAATGGAATGAATTGCAAATAAGACTCAGGGAATGTATAAAGTGTTCAAAATAATTATATTCATACTAGCACTGCTGGCTTGGACTGTGACACAACACAAAATCTAAAGAGGCTTTTGGACACCCGAAATTCTACTGGGCAGAAGCAGAATGACAAACCTATGTAGCTGAACATATGGGCCACATTTCGTAGAAAAGGAAGGATGACTCAGAGGGTGGAGGCAGAGCCGTCTCCACAATGGCCCCCAACATTCCCCATCTGCTATTCACATCACTGGGTAATTCCCTTCTACACTGAATAGTATTGACCTGGGTAACCAGCATATTGTAGAGTAAGACTGTGTGGTATTTCAGGATAAATCATGAAAGACATTGTAGCTTCCACTTTGCTCTCTTTAAAAAAATTTTTTTAAATGTTTATTGACTTTAGAGAGGGAGAAACATCGATGTGCAAGACATTGATTGATTACTCCCCATATGAGCCCCAACTGGGGATTGAACCCACAACCTAGGTATGTGTCTTGACCAGAAATCAAACACCCAAACTTTTTGTGTATGGGATGACACCCAACCAACCGAGCCACAATGGCCAGGGCCCACTTTACTCTCTTGAATCACCTGCTCTGGGGGAAATCAGTTGTCCTGTCATGAGGACATTAGAGCAATATTATAGAGATGCCCACATGGTATGGAGTTGAAGTTTCCTGCCAACAGTCATGTGGACGGGCCATCCTAGGAGTGGACCCTCTTAACTTTAGTCAGGCTTGCAGATGACTGCAGTGCCAGCCAACACCATGAGGTGACCCTCGTGAGAGACCCTAAGCAAGAGCTACCCAGGGAAGCTGTGCCCAAATACCTGACCCACAGAAACTAGGAGGTAATGTTTGCTGCTTTAGGATGATATGTCTTGGGGTAGTTTATTATGTAGCAATAGAAAATTACTAAAGAGAAAGACCAGAAGAGTGTGAGTTCATGAAAAGTAAATGAACTCCGTTTCAAGGAAAGTGAACAACTAGGCCAAATGTTGTGAAATGGCCAAATGGATGAAGCTCATATATTGATCCTGAATTTCATTTAGATTTATTGATTGTGGAGAACAAAACAAGCAAAACCCTACTATGGTTGGTATACTTGGGTAGAGAAAACTGAGAAGTATCTATCATTCTTTTGAAAGACTTCAAAAGTCTTGAAAAGATGTTTTGAAAGCCGGTGATCCTTCTCAATGGCAATGGATAAATTTACTGTATTTACCTGGCCTATCAGTGACATTCTCTTATGGACACACCATGTCATTACCACACTGTAAGACTGGGAGGGGCAGAGAAACCTGCCCCATAGCACCTGGAGTGTTAGATATGCTGTAGGTGTTCACACTAGTTATCCCCAGACTAAGCTGCGAGAGCATCTTATAAGACTCCCAGGATATTTTACCAAAAGCAATCACGACCACCATATTTATGTTGTAACTTAATGCCCACAACAAACCCTGGGAGGTGGGTCGGTGGGTTTATAGAAAGGGCAAATACAGTCATTCCCATTTCCCAAGTGAGGGAACTAAGGCAGAAGAGGCTTCAGTGAGTTGGTTAAGGGCACGCAAGATCTTCACGGTTGCAGCTCCTGTGGTATGAACTGGCGCGCTTTTTCCAGGCAGCATTCACCAGGGAATGCTGCCTGGCATCCTCCTTCCATTCCACAGATTCTCTCAGGAAAACTCTGACATTCCTTTCCAGAGAGACCTATACAGTTGTACGATGTTTCAACAGTCCTTTCTGTAGCTGGAATCACGGAATGGGTAAAGACTCTATCTTCTTTCTACTTTGGTTCCTATGCAGTGGTGTAACTTGAAAGTCTTCCAAGGCAGTCCCCACTGGTGGCTGGACAGTGTTGCCATTGTTCAAAACATCCCTTACTGGAACTGCCTTCAGGGAACCAAAATTCTTCCCAGTAAAAAAACCAGTCTATTAGTTTAGAGTCATACTTTTCTTTTTTTTAAATTACAAGCAGCATCATTAGCTTAATCATCTTCCTTAAATATCAGATTTTTAACTATTTCCTAAATTTCAATCTATCCTCAAGGACCAAAAGTTTACAAACACTGAGTATATTTGAACACGTTTGTTACAGACTCTGAGGGCACACCACAAAGGCATTCCAGAAAGGTCAGCAGCAACAGCATCTTCTAAACAGGACACCATGAGGAAGAAAACCCTCACGAGGAATGTAGAGTAAAAATATTAATAAAAATAACAGCTTAAGTATGCTGAGTGGCACTTTATATGCTGTGTCTAATTTAATCTTCAAAAGAATCGTATGAGGTCAGATAAAGGTCTGTTTAAACATCGAACAGCAGCCTGTGGTCACACAGGTGTAACGTGCTTGTATCACCAAGGGAAAACACTAATTCCCAAACCTCACGCTGTGAATAGCCAATGTCTCCCCTACAACAGTCTCCATCTCCCCAAAGTGTTGGTCTGTAGGGATCTGCCACAGTTTGGTGTTTTTCACACATTTCCAAGCCTGTTAGTAGTTTGCCATTCCCGTATCAATGTGTGCTTTAGTCTCTTTTAAGTAGATACAGAGTGTATGGGACAGAAATAAGCACAGTTTGGGCTTCTGACAAATTCAGGTAAGACATTTCCACTGTAACTAAGTTTAGCTCCGTGGCTCCAAAGTGACTTCTCCTGAGCCCATGTAAAGAGGACGGACATGAAAAAAATCAATTTTCCAATTTATCTGCTTCTTTTTCCTCCCATTAGGAATTGTACAAGGGGGTGAGAAATGAAGACTTAATACAAGAATCTATTCTTAAGTAGCAATTTAAAGAGTCAAAATTTGGCACTAGATATCTGTATCTACCCATCTATATTTTAGAACTCCTCTTTCTTAAAAGCCATTTCAGCAAGTGTGATCAGCACCTTATTTTTATCTCCTTCTTCACAGTGACAAAGTCACAGAAGACAGCCACGTGACAACTATAACCAAGAGTAAGACCAAGAGCCCATCGCAAATAAGATACTCAGAGTCACGACTCCCAGGCCTTCTGCCATGACCACGGGCTTGAAACCATTTCACCACCTCCTGGAGGTCAAATGGCTGAGCCTCATAACCTAGCTCCTTCTTGGCCTTCTCTAGACTAAAGTAATGTGTGACACCAGTTTTGTAAACTTCTGTGCGGGTAAGAAAGGGTTGGAAGTTGTAGAGTTGACCCAAGATGAAATGGGTCATTTCTGTTAGGAAAGCAAAACAGTAGATGACGGTCAAGGGCAGGCGAATGGATGGGAATGGGTACCCCAGGCCCTCGACCAAAGGCCGGAAGAACTCAAAGTTGTTCACAGGTCTGCCATCTGAGATGAAATAGGGCTGCCCAGAGGCAATGTAGCCCTTGTCAGCTTTCAGGGCCTCTGCGGCCAGAATGTGAGCCTGAACCAAGTTATCCACGTGGACAAATTCAACCAGGCTCTTGGGATCCCCATACACAAACTTGAACAGGCCCCTCTCAATGTAGCTCACTATTCTGGGAAGGTGCCTTTGTTCTCCAGGCCCGTAGATACCAGCTGGCCTCAGGGCACAAGTTCTTAAGACACCATCGCTTTCCAGGGATGTTCCATTGGCTTCCAGCACCTTCTTCTCTGCAATAGATTTGGTCCGAGAGTAGTGATCAGGATGGAGGTGAAGAGGTAGGTAAGGTAGAGATTCGTCTCCATTTCTGATAACTTGACCTCCGAAGACGACATTGAAAGTGCTAGTGTAAACTAATCTTGGCACCCCCCTCTTCCTGCACACCTGGAGGATGTTGTCTGTGCCCCCCACATTGACTTCTTTGATCAGGTTTTCATTCAGTTGCTCCCGCCCTGACATGCCATACGAGGCAATGTGGAACACGCAAGTGACATCCACATCCTGGAATGCTCTCTCTATGTTAGAGAGGTGGCGAATGTCCCCATGTACAAACTTGATTCCTTCCGGAATGGTTTGAAGAGGGGTGCTGATGTCAAACAGAATCACGTGGACCCCCTTCTGGTTCAGAGCACAGCCCAGGCTGAAATATTGAAGAGTCAAACTTAGATCAAATCACTCTACAGCTATGCCTAGGAAAAGCGTGTAAAATATTTTCCTATGCTTCTCCACTTATCCTCAGTCCCTCACTTTACATGTTTGTTTGGGTAAGTCTTATGCAAATATTCCAAAATGAGAATCCTCACATCCATTTAAATTACAATGAGATGGTGGCATCTACATGTTACATTTTTTTCTCCCTGTTTCAGAACCCACCATCTATTCTTTGGAATATTTATAAATGATAACATAACTGAAAGGATCACTATTATTTTCCACTGTTTTTGGTGATGTGAACATCTCCCCTCCCCAATTTTATGGCTTTTAAAGAATTTTTCTTGACATGGAATATATCTGTAGCTCTCAATTTCAGTATCTGAGCAGTGGGCGTAATAGTTCATTCCTGGCTTAACATGATACAAAACAAGTGAAAGTCTATATTGTATTAATGTCAGAGTTGAAAGTTATACTTTTTCCAAAAACTAACTGTAAAATAATTCCATGGACATATTATATAGATGTACTGACCGGAAACCAAAATAGCCACCTCCTCCTGTAATGAGGACACTTTCCTTTGGAGATTTTTGGGAGTCCATATGTGGCAGTCTCAGGAAAACCAGACCTATAATAAAGAAGCATGCAACACTGTTACTGATCCAAATGCAAATATGATTATCTGTAATTTAAGGTTAACAAAAGAAAAAAGGCAGGATGCTCCAGTAGAAAGAAGGGCTAAGACCTAGGTTCTAGTCATGGCTGTGTGAAGTTAGCCAACTTTTCCTCTTCTTTTACTTTTTGGGTTTCAAATTTCTTCCTATATAATATGAGGACAGAAATATCTGCCCTGCCTACCTGACAAGGTCAATGTGAGGGTTCAATAAGATAATTATCTGAAACCACAAAACACTCTCCAAATGTCAGGCATTATTCTTAATCCTTGGAACAAATTAGAGGCTTTTTTGAAAGAATTCACGCAAATTTGGTAGAGAGAAGCATTTTCTCCCATGCATCAAGGACAGAACTCTAAATCCAATTTCCAATATCTTTTACTTAAAAATAAAACATTTGTATCATGGTTGTTTACCACTGGTGTTTTATTAACCCTACATTTAAAGAAACAGGGGGCAAAAATTTCCTTCATATAGCAAACCACATTCTCCATACCCAGGACAGCTGTGAGCACTGTGTTTGCTTACAAGTGCTCAAGGGCCACCAGGGTCTTGCTTCGCCCTTACTCCTATGCCAAAATAATAATTATTATATATCATAAATTATATTTCAGAAAAAATATCTGTATCTTCTCAAGGTTCCAAGGCCATATTCTGCTAAGAACGAGACAGAACAAGCAAAAAGTGGGCCAATCAACTCTTTCCACTTAAGAAGAAATGGAACAGGAGGCATACAGGTCCTCAGATGCATTGGGAATACACATACACACACACACGTGTACACACACACACACACACGTCAGTAGAGAGACTCAGAGGTGTGATTAGGCAGGAGACTGCAAGCAACCAAGAATCCTACCACTTGGACAAGTTAATCCCCCTGAACCTATTGCTGCATTTAAGCAGTGATAATAAGCTCACAGGCTTCTGAAGAATGAATCGGATAGTGTATAAAAAGTGTCCAGGAAACTACCTGACAAAATATGGGTGCTCTCTGTGTGTTGTTGCTTGGATTTCCTTTCCTTCCGGCTCTGCAGTTTGGGGATCCATTATTCTGTTATGCTCCCACATGCCATGATTAGATCTCTCAAAAGCACAAGTTCTGGGTAAGTGTCAATCTGGGTCAGATTGCTGGGAAAGCTAATCAGATCCTGCATGCAGAACTCAGTTGTTATGGCAGCTGAAGACAAGGTTCCACAAGTGACTGTCTCACGGCTTGGGGGTATGTGGAAGAGAAGGGCGAGAAACATTAGAAAAACTGAGCAAAATAGTGTGGAGGATGCTGATGGATTCCAAAGGTTTGACTAAGCTGTGATGACAAGAAAAGTTATAAAAAAAGAATTTTCTGGTATCCCTTTAATCTACCTAACAGTGACCTATTATTTTCTGAGTGCAGAACTCTCCCTTTTGGATTTGGAGTAGCCATAAAACAAAATTTCGTCAATTCTAATATATAACATAATCACAAGACTTTGTTACAGATGCTTTTGCAGAACACAGTACATCCACGTGAGCTGCTGACCTTTCAACTGAGACTTCTTACCTTCGCCCCCGTGACCTGGTGGCAATCTCCCTCTCTAACTTCATCTCATTCTCCTGCCACTAGTACCCTACCCTCCAACAACCTGGACTCTTTCCTTAGAGATGCCACACTCATTTGTGTGCGGCACTCACTTCCTGCTTCATCTCGATGTTACTACCTGGCTGCATCTTTCTCAATATTTAGGTCAGTTCAAGTGTCAGTCAACTCAGAGAGGCTTTTCTGGTCCCCCCATCTAAAATAGTCTCCCTGACCATAAATGATGTTTTCTTCATGGCACATTTTACTACTGAAAATAATTTGTTGAGGTTTTTTTTAGATTTTATTTATTTTTAGACAGGGGTCAGGGAGGGGGAAGAGAAGGAGAGAAACATCAATGTGCGGTTGCCTCTCAAGTGCCCCCTACTGGAGACCTGGCCCGCAACCCAGGTACATGTCCTGACTGGGAATTGAACCAGCAGCCCCCTTTGGTTCGCAGGCCGCTGCTCTATCCACTGAACCACACCAGCTGGGGTTGTTTGTTTGTTTTTAGTTATTGATCTCCTTCCATCAGAATTCAAGTGCCATGAGACCTTGGACCTTTGGCCTTTTCACTAGCATGTCCTCACCATAACCTAGAACACAATAGATGTTCAGCAAATACTCACTGAATTTATGGATGATTTGGGACTGTGAAATACACCCAGTTTAGTAAAAATACGATGGGCACAAATTATGTAGGGCCCTGCAGTGTCTAAGAATCATTGTTATGTATGCAAATTAATGCTGCCATTTTAATTTGTTTCCCATGAAGCTCTGAAATGAAAACAACATAAAGTTAAATGAGAAAGATTTCTTGCTTCCTGGAGCTTACAATGAAGGAGAAAGGTTTTGCAAATATCTAAGGTACAAGGTGAAAAGGAGAAAATAAGATTACTGTGATAACATTGGCATAAAGAAGGCACTAAGGGAGCACTGAGGTGAAGTGAGGACAGAAACTGATTCTGAAGACTTCGTCAAAGAGTGAGCACTGGGGTTGAACTGGGACAACAGGAAGACTCAGGAGGCTGAGATGAGGCAGAGGGTTACTACAGGTTGAGGGACCATCACAGATGCATGGAATAGCAACAGGGATGGCTGATGCTGGGCAGCTACTGTGGCAGGTCTGTGGTGGCTGATGTGCAAACTGAAGCCACAGCACACAGCTGGTGAGTTAGGGCAGAAAGGCAGCCTGGGGTTAGCTTGCAGACAGCTTTGAGCCCCCTTTGGGGAGTTTGAATTCTATTCTGTAGACAATCAATAGAAAGCCTTTTCAGGTTTATAGGACTAGCATGCTAACTTGGTCCTTGCGAAAGATCAAGATTTCCGCGCAGAAGGGAGAGCCTGAAAACAGGCAAAAGGCGGGGCAGGAAGTGGTGAGGATCTGGGCGAGAGGCCCGCGTGCTGAGCTGAAATCAGGATGAGGCTGGCCGGCATCCGACTGCAACGGCGGCAGGCAGGTGAAGCCTGAGGAAGGTGTTGTGAAGTGAAAAGCACACAAGTTCTAGAAACATTCTGCCTGGGTAATGGAGTTTTGATTAATGGGATGCCAGATAAATTTTAAAATATTCTTAATCTCTCCACAAGCATTCCACTGCAAGGGATTCCAAAAATGGATGTGGCCTCAAAGAGTCCAATTTAGAAAATTTCCACAGAAATTCTTCCTAATCTCTAATTATTCTTTGTTTTTAAAACCGCACATTCCAGTCCAGTCACAAGAGCGCAGGTCAGTCATGGCTCACGTTCACATTAATCATGCTGGGATGTACAAGTTCAAATGATTAATGCCGGCCTGTTCATGCTAATCTGCATCACCTTCCAACTAATTCCAGAACAAACTGAGGCAAGAGCTTGTACAACTGACCTGATCAGGAAGGTCAGGAGAGAAAGGTGGCAGTGACTTAGGAAAAACAAATGATTTAGCAGGACAAACAGCAGTGAAAAGAAGCCTATCTATCAGGTCAGTAAAACCTTTCTAGAGTGGAGGTCGCCAGCTTTAATGGTGCCACCCAGGAGCCACTCCCCTGCCTGCTGGCTCCCTACATCACTAAGCTCAGGAAAACTGCAGCAAACACATTTTGCAGAAAACCATAAGAAAGTCCCACAAACACTAGGCCAGAAGGGATAAAAAAAAGTGTATGTAGTTTTTTTTTCCAATCAGTTGGCTGATTTTCATATACTTTATGGCTTCTGTTTTATTAATTTGTTTCTATCTAATTCCTTCTGGGGGCCGGGCACCAGACTGGCATGTATAATCGCAATTGCTTTGAGGCTCTTCCAGAACGCGGCTGTGTTCATAATTGCTTTCCTCCGGGTTGTGGGGAAGGGTCACGTCTGACCTGAGCAGTCATTTCAGTGGGCACAGGTTAAAGTTAAATACATGATCAAGAGAAAGGAATCTTAATTACAAACAGGGAAAAGGATGAAATTTAAAACCTGCCTGACCTCTTGATAATACGGAGATAAAGTGAGGGTAATAAAGTTGACACTTTGCAGAGAAGCTATGAGAAAAAACTCATAAAAATGACTAGGAGTGCTTTAGATTTACAAAGGCCTAATTAAATGCTAAGGATCAGTAATAAGAACCTTAGATTATGCACACAGTTCCTTCATCCCATGAGTTCAAGATTATGTTACTAACACTCTAGTATTATAATGCAATATACAAATCTAGGTCCCACTACAGTAGCCGTCCCCAACCTTTCTGGCGCCAGGGACCGGTTTCATGGAAGACAATTTTTCCACGGACTGGGGTTGGGGGTAGGGGAAGACAGGAGGCAAAGCTCAGGCCGGAAAGGGGTGGGAGACAGGAGGTGGGGAGGAGGGAGGTTGGGGACTCTTTCACTAGAGTATGGAACAGAGAGGAGAAACGAACCCTGCTTTATTTTAAAAATGTACGGTATTTGCTTTAAGAAAAACAAAAATACCTGCAGGTAGTTTAACCCCAAGAGAACAAGTTTTAAATGACTGTCCGAGTACTGACCAGAGGCAAAAGATAACTGTGTTCTTGCTGAATTGAGAGCAGGAAAACACACCGAGGCTACAGGGCCTGGAAACGGTGCTACTCAAATTCCACACATGATCTGAAAATTGTCTGTGTTTCATATAAAGCAGTCAAAGCAACAATGATGCCAAAGTAGTTAGCGACGTTAAGGAGAGTAACCCTGATACAGGTAAAAGGGGTATGAGGTTTAAACCAGGGAGGGGGCCAAACACATTTGGGAGGAAATTAACTAAAGGCACAACACCCAGTGGAAAGTTGATACGCTCATGAAAATGAGGAACTGCACACACTGTTGCCGGTAAAACTCAAAGTGGCAGGGCAGCTAATTCTTACCACCTTAGGTATGTGTACCAAACCTTCTTGTCCAGCTACCCATTCAAACTCCTTTTACCCAAATATTCATTGCACAAAAGATTCTTGCAATTCTTCACAAAATTACTTATGACAAAAGCAATTACATAATTTTATAATTGGTATTTCCCATTTGATTTTCAAGCTCCCTACGGGCATAGGCCATTCAGGAATATCTGCAGGGACAACGAGTATCTGGCAGATCATAAAGTCCCAGTAAATCCAAGTGGAATGAGTGCTCTGCAACGTTTTCAAATGCGTATCTGCAAGGAATACTGTACTTGTACTTCCTCTCCTCTCTAACTCAGCATGCCTGCCACTTCAACATACCCAAGTAATACCTGCTGCCATTTATTAAGCACTTACTGTGTGCCAGGCGTTGCACTAAGCTCTTTCCACCAATTTCTTCTGATGCTCCTAACAACCTTCTGAGACAAGTTGTTAATCCTGAATTTACTGACCTGAGTTCTGTGGGGGCTTTCACAGCTAACATACTCTGGAGCCTCCTAGGAGCCCTTCCATTCCCTGGAGGGGCAGGATGGGGGTGCCCCACTCCCTCCCATGAGACAGAGGTAATGGGGATGCAGAGTTAAGTGTCCTGGATTGGAAATTAGAAAATCTGGGTCCTAGACTTGGCTTTCCCACCAGTTCCCTGTGTGGCCCTGAGCTGTCACTGAATCTCCCTGACCCTGTTTCCTCCTCTCTGAAATGAAAATAACAACCATAGCTACATTTACTATTTTTTAGGGGCTATGAGATTTAAAGATTTACCACTGAAACCTCAGGAACAATCTTCTGAGGTAGTTATTACAGGGTGTGACAAAAGTAGGTTTACAGTTGTTTATACAGAACATTTTAATTAATAAACAATACAAGAATAAACTGCTTCACATACAACTGTAAACCTACTTTTGCCTCATCCTGTATTAGCTTCAGCTCACAGGAGGATAAAGGCTCAAAAGTTAAGAAAGTTGCCCATACATATATGTGAAGTAAATGAAATCACTACCTTAAAAAGACATCTGCACCCCCATATCCAATGCAGCATTAGGCACAACAGGCAAGACATGGAAACAACCTAAGTGTCTCGAAGTGTCCATCAGCAGATGAATGAATAAACAAAAACACACAATGGAATATCGTTCAGTCATAAAAAAGAGGGAAATCCTGCCATGTGTGACAATACAAACAGACCTTGGTGGCATTATGCTGTGAAATAAGTCACACAGAGAAAGCCAAATACTGTATATCACTTACACGTGGACTCTAAAAAAACCATGAACTCATAAAACAGCTACCAGGGCTGGGAATGGAGGGGATGAGGAGATGTCAGTCAAAGGGTCCAAACTTTCAGTTATATGGACACAGGACAGTCTTGGGATCTAATATTTAGCATGGTGACTGCAGTTAACAACACTGTGTAGTATCATTTAAAGTCGCTGAACGAGAGCTCTGAAGTTCCCACCGCACACAAAAAGCCTAATGACGTGAGGTGATGGAGATGTTAACTAACCTCCCTGCGGTTATCATTTTACAATATATGCAATGTATCGAATTATCACGTTGCACAGCTTAAAATTATACAATGTTATAGCTCAATAAAGCTGGAAGAGAAAAATCTAAAAAACAAAACAAAAAGAAAAACAACGAACCGAAACTGGCCCAAGACAGATACTTGTTCTAAGTGGCTGAGCTGGACACAGGGTTTGAAGCCAGGTCTGTAGGGCTCCCCCAACTGGTTTGGGACAATGCAGTGTTGTTCCCTTGGCACTTTCATCACTTCTTGTCACACGCGGTACCTCTGGTACTATGACTTAGCTATTATGTTTTATTGAAATCTACTAACCTTACACTGGCTCTTTAAATGGGAAACCACTATCACTTGTTGCAAGTAGTGGGTAATCTCGCCCCCAAAAGTGAGATGAAAACAAAAGATGTGAAAACGAATCTGGCTAGAAACAGATGCCTGCTGAAAGCTCTGGGCTTGGGGCATCTGTTTTAAAAATCAAGAAAAAAAGAACAGCAGCAACTAGCTAGCATTTCAGGCCTCAGAGACAGTCTAGAAAGCCACGCTGGGCCCGGCTCCTTAGAATCCTAAAGAACTGAAAAGAGGAGGATTTCCCGGCCACCGGGGTCAGCGTCACTCATGAGCACGGTCTGCACCCCTGCCACTGGGCTCATCCCACCAGAGCTGCCACTCCGCCCAGGTACAGCCAGGGTCGCCCTCAGCGCCCCTACCACCCCCACGCGCGTTGAGCCGTGGCGCTCCAGCCAGCTCAGCCGAGTCCCCAAGCAGTGGCGGCCCTCTGGCGCCGGCTCACTCACAGAAACGGCGAACGACGCCACAACAGCAAACTGTGCGAGACCCAGCCGGGCAACTCAACTGCCCGTGGTCAGCCCAGCTCGGCGCCTCCCAAGCCTTCTGACCCGCCTCCTGGAGCCACTTCCTGTTCTCTCTAGGAAGCCTGAAGGCCTTGGCATCTCTATGATGTACAGGATTTTGTTTTGTTTTTGTTTGTTTTTGTTTTTTTTTTCCTCCCCCCTCACCTGTGCTGGTGCATCTGGTTCACTCCATGAATCGCCCCCACGTGCCCAACCTCTGTATTTCAGCTTCGTGGGAGTCCTTACAGAGTCAGGTCTAATGCTATTCCCACCTGCAATTTCTGCTTTCTGACTTCCACCTGCATCTCTGTGTACCTCCACCTCCCCCCAGCCCCCACCCTGCTCTGCCTAGCTCAGCACACTGCCTGATAAATTGGAGGGGCTCAGCCCAGCCAGGGCTGCTTGGGTGGATGGATGATGGTAGGTGAGGCTCCACGAGACTCCTAAATATTTTAAAGTCTCCCTCTATCTTTTTAAGTTTCTATTTATCTCTGAGTTTCCACACTTATGTGTTCATGTATTTTCCCGCATTTCTGATTTTTACTATTTTTTTCCAGTTCCACTTCTTCTGGTCACTGAGCAGGCAATAAGGCCAGGACTAACCCTTGTTGCTGAAGGAACCAAAGACTTAAAAATCCATGTAGAAGGGAAGGTTGGCATCCTCACTCAGAGGTCTTCCTCAGAGGCCCGCCTTTTGTCTCCTTATTAGGAGTCTAATTCTGTGGGACCAGGCTCTCCGTGATAATTTGGTTGTAAGTGGTGCACGCGCGCGCACACACACACACACACACACACACACACACACCCTGGCTGGGAGTATTTCCTTTTTGTGGCTCAAAAGATGGAGATTTTGACTTCATATGCTGTCCTTGCTGCATTCAGACTCAAAGAGGCTCATATGAAGTACATCATTTTCTGCTGTTTCCATTAAGAACACAAAGTCACAAGGACAACAGCAACATAAACATTAATAAAGGTCAGGTGAAGAAAGCTAAGTCCCCAGCACCGGCCTCTCTGATCATGTCCATCTGTCTTGTCCTCAACTGTGATCCAGCCACAAATCTTAGGAGACTGGCATGTGGTTGTACCAAGTAGTGTTAAGGAGCGTCTTAGCTCTAGCTTCCCAGGATGTGCAAAAATTAGAAGACGGAAAGAGGAAGGCTTTCATCTTCTAATGTGTGAGGGGATCAGGCGAGCAGCTACATGCTCTTGAGACCAATAGTCTAAGAGGAAAAGACTCCTCTGAGGATGCAGTTCAGAGACAGATTTTCTGTTGGGGATTTTGGTGTCTCTGAGGGATGCCCAGATCTACATAGATGGAAGGCACATGAGAATAAGTGTGGCAAATTCAAATGTTAATATTTTTGTGTCACCAAGGATTCTTTTAAAATCTAAGCACTGTGTTTTAAAGGAAAATTACAAACTTTACAATTACTTCCTTAGTTTCTGCTGCAATTTAGTGAAATTTATTAAAGTTGATTTTGTAAAGATCTGAACAAGAAATCAAAGATAGAAATAACCAGAAAAAGAAACCGACCTCAGTGTGAGTTTCTGTCAATGCTTATTTAGTTTCTTTCTCCCATTAACATAATGGGGGACCACAATACATAAAAATCAATTCACAGTCCTAATTCCTCACAGGCGTATACTTTATACTTTACAGGGTACATTCACACCTATTGACTCATTAGATTCTCACAGAAATTCAAAGTGGCCTCCAAGGTTTCTGCAGAAAGGGAAGCAAGAGGTTGGCTTTCCCCAGCATCTCCATTTAAAGCAGGTCTCCTGCAACCTTTGAAATTCTCCAGTCCCTTTGCAACACTTAGCCCCCCTGAAATTATCTTGTATATTACTAAAGAGGAAGCTCTGTGAGGGGAGAGATCTGCTTGGTTTATGGCACATCTCCACTTCTATTATAGTGTCTGACATAGAATTTAGAAGAACTACTGAATGAATGAGCAAGTGATTAAATGTCACATCTCTGGTTATCTCTGTTCGAAACCAGATCTGCAGGTGAGACCTTTCAGCCCAGGTTAGGTCAGAAATCACCCCTATCAAAAATCTGAAAAAATCTAGCAAAATATGAAATTCTCCAGTTAATGCCTATGTACAATAAAGGCTGAGACATATTGCCCTAAAAGGTGTTTACCACCACAACTCCTGAGGTGAGTGAGGGATTCCCTGCAGTAGTCTCATGCTACACCTGGAAGTCAAACGAAGTTAAGTGGTTTGCCCAAGGTCACAGAACCAGTAAGTGACAGAGCTGGGATTAAAAGCCAAGGCTTCTGACTCCAAATCCTTCTATACTCCATCCTCCTTCCACTATGCATTCTATCTTCTGGATAAATCTGTTTTCTTCCATTAGTGAAAAAAAATTAAAAGGAAGAAATAAATAGAAAAAATACTTACATTTAATTGGTGGTTAATGGTTTTAAGGATTTGGTTTAGAAAGGGAAACTAGCATTTATCACTTACAGCGCATTTGATAAAATGTTTTCCCCATAATAAAGAATGCTTCAAGTAATGAAATAAATGTTTATATTTCATTTACTTAGCAATTAAGCATTTTAACATTCTTTTATAATCATTTATAGCACTGATTCAAAATTATTGAGTATTGTATTTGGGTCAATGGTTTTTCTTTTTCCTTTTAGGAATTTGAGATGCCTTTCTCAGTACTGATTAAACTAAGTATTTAAATACTGCTGATTAAGACTAAATGTTATTTTGAGTGTCTTGGCCAAAGGCTTTCTGTTTAGGGCTCAATCATTAGAGATTTCTTAGAAGGACACAAAGAACCTGCTGAGAGAGTAAAACTTACCTCTACCACTTTTGTTCTTTACTATTTTCAGAGATTGAAAAGTGTGGATACCAATTATGTTAGTCTGGTCTCTTTGGGTTAAAAATCATAGAAATTCATCCCAGTATAGGTAAATCAAAGGTAGGAATGATGGGCTCCTGTAACTGGAAGCCTATTCTGAGTTACATCACCAGCTCCTAAGAGGAAGCCCCCCTACTCAAAAGGTGGCTCTGGCTTCAGGGCCTCAAACATCATCAGGGCTGTCTCTCCATCTCTCAGCTCCTCTTGCTAGTGGTTCGCTGGTAATCTTTCCGTGGCAACAAGATGGGATTCATTGGTAGTCAAAGCCAACAACTTTCTAATACCTTAGATGCTTCTTAGATCCTTGAGAAAAATTGCCCCCCGTCACTTTCTTCCAGCAAAAGTCCCATGGAGGACTCTGATTGGATAGTCATATGTCATTTGATCATCTTTTAACCAATCACTGTAGCTGGGAGATGATATATTCTAATTGACTGAGACTGGAATATTATTTATGTGAGGTGCTGAACGAGTTTCCTATGGCTGCTTTAACAAATTGCCACAAACCTGGTGGTTTAAAAATCACACATATTTATTCTCTAACAGTCTAGAGGCTACAAATCTAAAATCAATTTTATTGGGCTAAAATCAAGTTGTTGGTGGGGCTGGTTCCTTCTGGAGGCTCTAGGAAGAGAATTTGTTTCCTTGTCCTTTGCAGTTGATGAGCCATATGCTCGTCATTCCTTGCTTTGCATTCCTTGTCTGATGGCCCATTTCGCCATCTTCAAAGTCAATAACATAACAACTTTAAGCTTCTCTTTGCTTCCATTGTTTTCATGTGGCCTTCTCTGTCTTCTACAGTTTCATCTTCCTTTGCCTCCCTCTTATAGGGATACTTCTAGGGCCCACTCAGATAATCCAGGATAATCTACTTATCTCAGGATCCTCAACTTAATTATACCAGCAAAATCCCTTTTGACATAGAAGGTAACATTCAGAGGTTACAGAGATTAGAACATGAATGTCTTGGGGGCTCAATAATCAGCGTACCACAGATGGGATCCAGTTCCACCCAACCACTGGATAAACAAAGATTGTTATAGAACATGACAGGTATGGTTTCCCCCCCAAAAAGGCATTCTTGGTACATAACCAAAGGACATACCAACCAACCAATAAAACCAATGTTTGCTTTGTGGAAGACTGCTAGTTGTTACCGAAAATATGTTTTTCCCTTCTTCCATAATAACAGTGTTTTATTAGCACATGACCATCCAGAATAAAAACTACATTTAACCCCTAAAGCTAGATGTGTCCATGTGCCTAAGTTTTTGCCCATACAGTGTGAGTAAACATGGTATGTCCAAATTTTGCAACACAAAATTGATGCAAAAACTCAGCCGGTCAGTGAATCAGCTTCAACACTGTAGATGGGAATAGTACCCTAGGGGATGCTGGAGCAACAAAACAGAAGGAACCTGGGTCTCTGAGTGTCCTTGTGTAGTAGAGCTGTTTTACCAATCTATGTGATCTGTACTCTTACTTATGTCACCAAACATTTTACTTAAAATGTTTGCTAAGAGAATTATAGACTCACATGTACAATTTTACAAAAGTATGGTATAACATCACAATCAAGATATTGACATTGATACAATCAACAGGTCATATTCAGATTTCCTCAGTTTTACATGTACTCGCTTAAGTGTATGCACATGTATGTTTGTGTATTTAGTTCTTTACAATTTTTATCACAAGCATAAGTTTTTGTAGCAAACCACTATAATTTGAGGGTTTGCTTTTTTTAATGACACCTTAGTCTTTATATCAACACAAGACAGTTGCAAACAACATGTGCCAAGAAAGAATAATGTATTCAAAGGCAGAAGATACTGAATATATCTGTAATATATTCAGATATATTAACTGAAATAAATTTCACTGGGATATAGTCAAGGTGTTGGCAGGTCTGATTCCTTTGGAGGCTCTAGAGGGGAATTTGTTTTCTTATGCAGCTTATGAGCCATATTTTTTGCATTTCTTTTCTAGTCAAAAAGAATATCTTTATTAACTGATAGGGTGTACTGGACACCAGCTGTGTACCAAGCATCATGTCAAGTTTGGGGCAATGCAGTGGGAGGTAAGACAGTCCTAGGAACGACAGCCGACGTGGTTATGTTTATCATGCACCAGGAGTTTGTTCTGTTGCCTGCTCCCTACTGCTCATTCCCACAATGACTAGGTCCTCCAGGAGATATCTGCTCCAGACCTGCATTTCCTGAACCCCCTCCAGGAAATGAAGAGCAAACCCCATCAATACTTCCTTCTTGTGTGGGGTGCCTCCTCTGAGGAGGGGGTGATGAAACTCAGAATGGGCTTTGCAAGGCATTCTGTTGATTGGATTGTAAGAGATCGCCACTACATTCTATTTTGAATTTCCCCAGAAGCAGACCTTGAGGTAAGATGTCAAGTGCAAGTAGTTTATTTGGGAAGTGACCTCAGGAAATATCAGTAGGGGAGTGCAGAAGTGAGACAGGGAAGGGAAAACAATACAGCTCTTCAGAGGATAACTGGAGCTTACTAATTCTGGGGAAATGCTGCAATCTGGTATAAACAACTTTCTCAGAGTGATCTCATCTGGGGAGGGCAAGGCAGCTCATATTTACTCACTAATATACTTCAGTTATTTGTAGAGGGTATGTTTTGGTGCTAGCATATGGGTATATTTATTCCCTGTCACTTCTGGTCTTCCCATGACAGAGCAATGGAAAACAATATAGATGCTGGCACTTGGAAGCTGGGCAGGCAGGCACCAATGTGACAGGTGGAAGGGCCTGGCAGTGGGACACCAGCATATGATACACACTAAAATCCTGTAATACTTTGCCTGTTAAGGTCCCTTCATATTGAGGTTGCTGTGTAGTATCTCTCTTATCCCAGTCATTTCCTTGGGCACAATTCCTGAAGTGTCTATTGAGAAAGTGGCCTGTGACATGAGTTCTATGGAATGTGTAGAAGTTTGCCCAAAGAGAAAGGAAGAAACAGACATTTTGGTGGGAGAAATAATAAGCAAAAGCATAGAGTCAGGATTAAGTGCCATGTGTCTGAGAGGTGAAGAGGTGCTTGCTATGTCTGTGCTGGGAGGAAAAAGGAGATGCCATTCTGTGTACTGCTCAGATTAATTAATCTGA
This sequence comes from Tonatia bakeri, assembly GCA_004024845.1. Lineage (NCBI taxonomy): Eukaryota > Metazoa > Chordata > Mammalia > Chiroptera > Phyllostomidae > Tonatia > Tonatia bakeri. The sequence goes on from PVIA01006687.1 coordinate 44,177, forward strand.
AGAACATGTGGTCCATGTGTTGGGATTGTCCAGTAGAACACAGCAAGATGGAAGAAGTCTAACCTTGGCTGGTGTGGCTCAGTTGGTTGGAGCATCATCCTGTAACTGAAAGATTGCAGGTTTGATTCCCGATTTGAGCACATACCTAGGTTGTGGGTTTGTTCCCTGGTCCAGGCGCATAGGACCCCTGGTCCAGACATGTACAGGAGAGAACCAACTGATGCTTTTCTCTTGCATCAATGTTTCTTTCTCTTCCTTTTTCTATCTCTTAAAGCAATGAGAAAAAGAATGTCTTTGGGTGAAAATAAAAAAAGATAGAAGTCTACAGGAGGAAAAGGCATGATCTGGATCCGACATTCCACTTTTTTTCTGACATGCCCTCTATCTCAGAATAACTCACTTGACTGCTTCTGAAAGCTTCTTTAGAGTTCTGCTGTGGTAAGGGTGAATTGCAACATCTGAAAGTACTGTCCTCATACACTTTGAGGGGTCTCCTTCTGCCCCTGTAGATAATTTCTCTAGGGAGCCACAGTGTTAGGGGTAGTGGTTTTTAATTACACCACATCATAATTACATGTGCTGTAATTAACTAGGTGGTGTCTTAACTACTGTCAAACAGTAGTTAACTTGTCTATATAGTGTTATATAGTTAACTTGAAGTAATGAATGACTTACTTCTCTAATCTTTAGGCTTAAGGAGATTAGAAGCATGAGCTTTGGAGTTGGAGCAATAAAGATTTGAACCCTAGCTTTGCACAGGGGATTCCTGAAATGATGAAATAAGATGATGCCTGTGTTTCCCCCCTAGACAACCTCTGGACAGTGTTAGCTGCTCTTGTTAGAGATCAAGTTCGGTTCCGGCCAAGATGGAGGCATAGGCAGTCGCATTGTGCCTCCTCGAGCAACCAAAACTAAGGACAACAAAAATTGAGAAACAAGAAAACAACCAGAACAGAGGGAAATGAACTGAACAGAAGTTGGACTCCAGTACATCCAGACAGGTAAGGAGCAGCGGAGTCGGAGGCCTGCAGAGTGGGGTTGAGGGGTCCCAGTGGGAAGAAGCGCTGGCTGGCAGGCACGGGTGTGCAGGGTGCAGACGGCAGCGGAAGGACCGGTGGCGGACCCTGGGCTCGGGAGGCAACTAGCAGACCCAGTGAGGGGCTCAGGGCAGCTGGCTGTCCGCAGCCACACATTCGCACACAGACAAACAGTGAAAACGGGCAGCAACACGGACTGCTCAACCCAGGGGCCCAGCGCCGCTGGGTTTCAAAGCTTAAGAGCCCCATCTGGGAGCTGAGGCCAGGAGACTCTCTCAGCCTCACAGGAGACTTCTCGGGGAAACCCACAGAGTCCGAGAAAGTGCACAAGCCCACCTGCCCAGGAGCCAGCACAGGAAGGGCCCAATTTGCTTGTGGGAGGCAGTGGAGGGGACGGAAGTCCTGGAGAGAGTGGAGCAGGCGCCATTGTTCCCTCTCAGACCCCGCCCCCACATACAACGTCACAACCCAGCAACTGGGGTGCCCCGCCCTGGTGAACACCTAAGGCTCCACCGCCCTTATGAAACAGCTGCAACCAAACCAAAGGAAAATAAAAAAGATGGCTCAAACAGATTTGAAGGCCCCAGAACCAATTTTTTTAAGTGACCAAGAGAGAGCCAAACTATCAGATGCACAGTTCAAAGCACTGATGATCAGGAAGCTCACAGAATTGGTTGACTTTGGACATAAATTAGATGAACAAATGCAGGCTACCATAAGAGAAATGAAGGAAAACGCACAGGGAAACAATAGTGATGGAAAGGAAACTGGGACTCAAATCAATGGAGTGGACCAGAAGGAAGAAAGGAACAACCAAACAGAAAAGAATGAAGAAACAAGAATTCCAAAAACTGAGGAGAGGCTTAGGGACCTCCAGGACACCTTTAAACATTCCAACATCCGAATTATAGGGGTACCAGAAGGGAAAGAGGAAGAGCAACAAATCGAGAACTTATTTAAACAGATATTAAAGGAAAAGTTCCCCAATCTGGCAAGGGAAATAGACTTTCAGGAAGTCCAGAAAGCTCAGAGAGTCCCAAAGAGGTTGGATCCAAGGAGGAACACACCAAGGCACATCATAATTACATTAGCCAAGGTAAAAATGAAGGAGAGAATCCTAGAGGCAGCAAGAGACAAGGAGACAGTAACCTACAAAGGAGTTCCCATCAGACAGTCAGCTGATTTCTCAAAAGAGACCTTACAGGCAAGAAGGGGCTGGAAAGAAGTATTCCAAGTCATGAAAGGCAAGGACCTACATCCCAGATTGTTCTATCCAGCAAAGCTTTCATTCAGAATGGAAGGGCAGATAAAGTGCTTCTCAGACAAGACCAAGTTAAAGGAGTTCATCATCACCAAGCCCTTATTATATGAAATGTTAAAGGGACTTACCTAAGAAAAAGAAGATTAAAAATAGATTAAAAATATGAACAGTAAAAAAAATCATCAAATGGAGGGTTAGTAACAGGGAAGTAGGAGGA
>PVIA01006687.1:46791-93932 GCA_004024845.1 Tonatia bakeri
AGACAGTAGGTAGAAAATAGACAGGGGGAGGGTAAGAATAGTATGGGACATGTAGACACTAAAGAACTTATGACACATGGACATGAACTAAAGGGGGGAATGTGGGTGGGAGGGGATGGGCAGGGTGGAGGGGAGTGAAGGGGGAAAATGGGCCAACTGTAATAGCATAATCAATAAAATAAAGAATAAAAAAAAGAAAACTACAGTGTTGGTATAGAAAAATAATACAACAATTAATAAATAATAATACAAGAATAAAAAAAGAGATCAAGTTCAAGATTACATGTGCAATACTTGTGTAAAAATGTTCACAGCAGTATTACTCATAATAGCTCCAAAGAAAAAAAAAAGCAGCCCAAACATCCATCAATGAATGAACAGATAAAGAAAATGTGATATATTCATACAAGTTGGCTATTAATCAGCTATAAAAACCAATGAGGTACTAATACATGTTACAACAATGGATGAACTTAGAAAATAATATGTTCATATAATTTTTTATTGTTCAATTACAATTGTCCCCATTTCCCCCCATTACTCTCCTCTGCCCTACCCACATTCAATCCTCCCCCCTATTGTCTTTGTCCTTGGGTCCTTTATACATGTTCCTTGACTTGACCCTTCCCTCATATTTTTATTAGCCAATTTCAGAAGCCAGTCTCCAAAACCACATTACATGATTTCATTTCCACAAAATGTCCTGAGCAGGCAAATCCATAGAACAGGAAACAGATCGGTGGTTGCCAGTGGCTCAGGGCTTCGGGGTGAAATAGGAAGTGACCACTAACGGGGTGATGCAATGAGGTGACAGTCGCACCACTCGTGAATACTAAAAATTATTGCTTTGTATAATTTAAGTCGATTAATTGTATCATATGTTAATTATATCTCAATAAAATTGTCATGAGAAAAGATTACACCAGTGATCATGTCATTGTAATTTCAATGTTGTTTGAGGGGGAGGGGACAGCATGGCCTAGCAACCCCAGACATGCCCACAGAAGTGTGCCATGGGTGGCAAAATGAATAGGGGTAAAAGTTTAGGAGATACTGCCTTAAAAAAAACGAGCATAATTCTCTTCCTCCACCATCTCAGTATGACAGCTTTCCCCTGGGAATCCTCTCACCTTCCTCTTTGTCAGGGAAAGGAGGAAAAAGTACAAGCCAGGAGAGAAAGTTAGGTTTGAATAACAAGTGGTTTTCAATGAACTACATTGAGAATTAAGAGTCAACTTGTAATAATTTTCATAATCAAATTACTTCATTTAGTTTCTCCTCTAATTTTATGCCAGGATTATTTTAGTCACTCTAATTATGCATGTTTCAATATTTAGTGGGTGTTTACCTAACCCATAGCATACCCAAGTGTTTCCCTCCCTGAGTGATCATGGCAGTGCAAAATAATATGAATAGGTGGTACACAGTTCAGAGATGAAGCTGCTTTAGTTTCTCCATCCTGTTTGTAAAGAACGTTCAGGTGGTGTTTCTGGAGAAGCATGTGAATACCATTCAAATGTATCTGTGAAACTGAAGGAAGTGCTGTGAATGGTATGAGTTCATAAGATGGTGTTAAATGCAATTCTTGCACAGATATTTCATTAGGGATTTAGTTATATAAAACAAATTAAAACTTACCATTTGTTGCGCTGGCTGGTGTAGCTCAGTGGATTGAGCACGGGCTGCGAACTAGGCATCGCAGGTTCGATTCCCAGTCAGGGCACATGCCTAGGTTGCAGGCCATGTTCCCAGCAACCGCACATTGATGTTTCTCTCTCCCTCCCTTCCCTCTCTAAAAATAAATAAATAAAAATCTAAAAATAAAACAAAAAAACCTTACCATTTGTTTAGATTTTCTTTTTGCAAAGAACCTTTCTTCTCTGGTTGTGTATTTAAATTTTTCGGTTACTGATAGGATCCTGCAGAATCCCTTCTTCTGACTTCCAGCCAAGATGGAGGCATAGGTACGTAAGCTTTGCTTACTCACACAACCAAAAGAAGGGCAACAACAAATTTAAAAACAAAAACCAGAACTGCCAGAAAATCAAACTGTGTGAAAGTGCACAACTCATGAATCTAAAAAGTATTGATTTGTATACTTTAAGTGGATTAGTTGTATCATATGTTAGTTATATCTCAATAAAATTGTTATGAAAAAAAGATTACACCAACAATCATATCTTAAAGAAGACACATTCACCCATACTGGTAGGAGGGTCAGAAATGGCTAGTCAGGGAAGAGAGGACCCATGGCAAAGTGGCAGACTAGGCAGGTGAGGCAGCAGCTGGCAGACCAGGCAGTCCCACAATTGTGTGTAGATAAACTGGGCGGAACAACTGGGGAGAGAGAAAGACTGGGCAACCCAGGGTTCCAGCATGGGAAACTAAAGCCTCAAAACCTCTGGCTTGAAAAATCTGTGGGGGTTGTGGTGGCAGGAAAAACTCCCAGACTCACATAAGAGTTCATTTGCAGTACTCATGGGGTCCTAGAATGTACACAAACCCACCCACCCAAGAATCAGGGCCAGAAGGGCCCAAATTGCTTGTGGGTGGCAGGGGAAGTGATTGGAAGCCACCTAAAAGTGGAGCAAGTGGCATTGTTCCCTCTCTGACCCCTCCCCCACATAAAGCACCACTACTCAGTGAAGTGGGTTGGTCTGCTCTGCTGAATACCTAAGGCTCTGCCCCTTAAAACATAACAGGTGCACCAAGACAAAGAACTATGGCCCAAATGAAGGAACAGATCAAAACTCCAAAAAAAAAAAAAAAAAAAAAAAAAAAAAAAAAAAAAAAAAAAAAAAAAAAAAAAAAAAAAAAAAAAAAAAAAAAAAAAAGAACTAAGTGATGAAGAGATAGCCAATCTATCAGTTGCAGAGTTCAAAACACTGGTAATTAGCATGCTCACAGAAATTATTAAAATGGACACAAAATAGAGGAAGGGGTGAAGACTATGCAATGTGAAATAAAAAAATATATATACAGGGAATCAACAGTGAAGGGAAGGAAACTGGGACTCAAATCAATGATTTGAACCAGAAGGAAGAAATAAACATTTAACTAGAACAGAATGAAGAAACAAGAATTCAAAAAAATGAGGAGAGGTGCCAGGACAACTTTAAATGTTCCAACATCTGAGTCATAGGGGTACCAGAGGAAGAAGAGGAAGAGCAAAAAATTGAGAACGTATTTGAAAACATAATGAAGGAAAACTTCCCCATTCTGGCAAAGGAAATAGACTTGCAAGTCCAGGAAGCTCAGAGAGTCCCAAAGAAATTGGACCTAAGGAAGAACACACCAAGATACATCATAAATAAATTACCCAAGATTAAAGATACGGAGAGAATCTTAAAAGCAGCAAGAGAAAAGGAGACAGTTACCTACAAAGGAGTTCCCATAAAACTGCCAGATGATTTCTCAAAAGAAACCTTGCAGAAAAGAAGAAACTGAAAAGAAGTATTCAAAGTCATGAATGGCAGGGACCTATATCCAAGATTACTCTATCCAGCAAAGCTTTCATTTAGAACAGAAAGGAAGATAAAGTGCTTCTCAGATAAGGTCATGTTAAAGGAGTTCACCATCACCAAGCCCTTATTATATGAAATGTTATAGGGACTTATCTAAGAAAAAGAAGATAAAAAATATGAACAGTAAAATGACAACAAACTCACAACTATCAACAACTGAACCTAAAAAAACCACACACAAACAAAAACAAACTAAGCAAACAACTAGAACAGGAACAGAATCACAGAAATGGAGATCACATGCAGGGTTATCAGCGAGGGGGGCAGGCGGAGGGGAGAGAATGGGGGAAAAGATACAAGGAATAAGAAACATAAATGGTAGGTACAAAATAGACAGGGGTGTGGTTAAGAATAGTGTAGGAAATGGAGAAGCCAAAGAACTTATATGAACGACCCAGGGTATGAACTAAGCAGAGGGGCAGATGCTGGTGGAACAGGGGGTGCAGGGTGGAGGGGGATAAAGGGGAGAAAAAATGGGACAACTATAATAGCATAATCAATAAAATATACTTTAAAAATCCCTTCTCCTTTAACAAGCACTCACCTATTTATGCTCTGTTCTACATCCTCGTCCTCTTCCTTTTCTTCCTCCATCTTCTCTTTTTCCTTATATTTCATCCTTTGTCTCAATTTTCTTTCCTTTGCTCCTTTATTATTTTCTTTCCAGCTCCAAACTGGGTCCAAAATTCCATCTTCAGCCTTCTTTTCTTTCATTGTTTACATCCTTCACATAATAGAACTTTTCAGAACTCTTGTTACAGAATAGACCAAGGGGCGGAGGGGGGGGGGGTGAATGATATACTATTACTGAAAAGACCCCCCCTTTTTTCTCTAGGGGTTCCTCCCCTGTACTAGGTTTGCTTTGCCTGCTTCCAGAGGAAAGACATCTCTCAGTGCCAGAGATTGGTGAAAAGGAAAGGAATTATTTATTTAAAAGTTATACAGACTTAGAGTACTGACTTAATGTCTTCATTAAAATACTTAAGTTCTTTAGAATACCCACAAACGCACACAGTCCTTCCTTTTCCCCTTTGCCCAGTCTGGGGTACTGTATCTCAGGAAAAAAAAGTAGAAGTCCATGGCTCAGGCTCCCAGTACCATCAACTGTGTTGCCACCATGATTTCCAGTTAACCCAAAGCCATGTGGCACCTTCTCATGGCCTACCAGCAAGAGTCCATTCACCCCTTTCCTTCCAGGCAAAAATCTCTCCTGCTGCCTAAGCCATGTGGCAAAAGGGAGCATCCCAAAGCCAAGTGGTCCTAACTCTTGCCCAAGCTGTGTGGTCTCTATTCTGCCAAAGCCCCCTGGTCCAACTTATGTCAAAGCCACGTGGTGATTTCTGTCAGGGCTGATGTGTCTGGGTTTAAATCCCCACACCAATCTTCCTCTGCAGCCCATGTCTGACTCCTCCCACAATCAGCTACACCTGCCAGCATTCCTATATCCTTTCAGCTTTACTGGGCTGCCATAGTAAGTGGGGACAGGCATGTCCCTATGGCATGGAGCCAATCATCTCCAAGCTCTCACTCAGGCATGCACCCAGGAGGAGTTGCTTCCCAGTTACATCCTGGGTGGAAGTCACTCCCTTCCCCCTGGCTCAAAGCATGACCACAGACATTTAACATATCTATGAAACCAGTTAAGGGCTATAGATATGTTAAATGACCATGCCACAGGTTAACTGCAAAACTGTTGTTATGCAAAACAACTCCCAATGGCCCTGCTCCATGTGTCCCATACCCCAGCTCAGACTGGTGGGGGTGAGGACATCATATATATATTTTTCTTTAATATTTCCTAGACACCCTGAGCTCTGGGCCCCATTACAAATCCCCATTTGGGCCCCCCCCCTCCCTGCCTTGGCTGCACCTGTTACACTCTTGGTTTCAACTCTGAACCATGAGCTGATGACTCCCAAATGTATATGAATTTGCGACAGGGATTTATATAAGAGAATGGTCCATTTATCTTAACCTAATGTCCAGAAGTGGATTTCTTTTCTCTAGCAATACCTGGTATTGGCCACACCATTTTGATGCCTCCCTCCTTTTTCTGCATTCTCATGTTAGTTTAATTTTGCCTGCCAAAGTCTCTTGAATTTATTCCCTCTCTTTCCATTCCTTTGCTTCCACTCCGTTTTCCTGATGGCCTTCTAACTAGAGTAATACCCCAGAGGATCAACAAGTTAATCTTTGCAGTCTGCAAGGTTTGGTCATCTTTTAGGCAACGCATCCTGAAGCCAGATGCCCCTCACTTCTTTCTTCTACTTCCAGGGTCCAAAGAAGCTTCACCCCTGCAGCTTTCTTCTAAGTGCTGTGGAGTGAGATGAAGCTGAGAGAGAGCCTTAGGTAGGAGAACATGGAATGGGGCAATGTAAGGGAGGCTGTGGGAGTCCAGACACACAATGTAGACCACAGGGTCTTGGGAATGTGGAAGAAGAGAGAGAGACTATACCAGGGGAAAATTTCCTTTCTATTAGTGTGGTGGTCCTGTGGAATGACTGATTCTTTCACTCAGAGGCATCTTGTTTAACTATGTGCACTCAGAATTGGGTAAATTGAAAAACTAATTTCAATACAATACAGTGTTTTGAATGCAGTATTTTTTTTGCTAAAATTCTTTAATATAATGTGCCTTAAATATGTTTTCTTTTTTTTAAAGATTTTTATTTATTTATTTTTAGAGAGAGGGGAAGGGAAGGAGAAACATAACTGTGTGGTTGCCTCTCTTGTGCCCCCAACTGGGGATCTGGTCTGCGACCTAAGCATGTGCCCTGACTGGGAATCAAACCGGCGACCCTTTGGTTCACAGGCTTGCACTCAATCCACTGAGCTACACCAGCCAGGGCTTAAATATATTTTCAAAGAACTTCATAACTGAAGTTCTCATTCAACCTCATTCAACTTATGGAAAATATTCATCATATAATTGATCAAGCCAGTCCACATTGTCAAATCAATCAGCCAGATCAAAGGATTTAAATTTGTTTAGAGTTATATGCTTCAAATTATACTTAATGATCAGCTGTTAGAAAAATATGACTTCATATTTCAGTTCACATAAATATAATAGCACCTTTATGACAACTAGTTCATTTTTGGTAGGTAGATTATTTGATTGACTGATTGACTGTGGGGTTTCTTGTTGGTGCCATGAGGTTGTTACCTAGATTATTTTTATGGGAAAATTTGGAGCACATTAAAGGGGAAGGAAAGGGGGCAGTGTGCCTTGAGCAGGAGACCTTCGAAAAAGGAATTACAGGAGGCCAGGGAATTGGGCAAATGGCCAAGAGTATTCCATAGAGAGGGAAAAGCTAGAGCAGGTGTGTGCCCCATGTGTTTGATGAGTGGCTAGAGGGCCCTATGACTAGAATGGAGTGAATGAAATGATAGAAGTCTGAGAGGTGATCTAAGAGCTACAGGGGCCAGGTCATCCAGCCTTGGAAGCATTTAAAGACTTTGGCTTTTATTCTGGGTAAGATGGGGAGCCTTTGCCTGGTTTTTAGCAAATGGGTAATGTGATAAGACTAAGTTTATAAAAGAATTTCTCTGGTGTTGGGTTGAGAGTGGATAGTAGGAAGACAAGGGTAGAACTAGAGGGACCTATTAGGAGGCTGTTGCCGCCATTCCAGGTGGGAAGTGATGGTTGCTTGGACCAGGTTAGTAGCAGTGGAATGATGAAGTAGTGAATGTATTCTGAAAGTAGAGCCCTCAAGGGGAGTTCAGTGCTTGTATGCCGTGCTTTAGTGGGGATGAAATTGCCCTCACTGAGATGGGGAAGGCTGTGGGTGGAGTAAATTTGGAACACGTAAGCTGGGGAACAGGAGTCAGAGTGAGCTGTGAGCTGATAACTGTAGGATAGGGGGAAGAGAAGTTAGAGTCCACAAGACAATAATGGAAGGAGGAAGAGGAGGGGAGCTAAAGGAGAGAGAAGCTCAAGGAAGCATCAGTAATGTTGGCAAAGCTCCGCGGTGGCCGTGGTGGGAGGAAATGAAGGACCTTGCTAGCAAACAGAGTGCCTGTTGTTGTGATGTGCACTTTAGTGACTGCATTAGTCCTGGGGCCGCCATAACAAATACCACAAATTCAGTGGCTTCAACAACAGAAACTTATTCTCTCACAGGTGAGAGGCCAGAAGTCTGAAGTTAGGGTGTGGCAAGGCCATGCTCCTTCTGAAGGTTCTAGGGGAGGATCCTTTTGTCTCTTCCAGCTGCTGGTGGCTCCAGGTGTCCCATGGCTGTGGCATTGTAACTCCAATTTCTGCCTCCATTTTCACATGACTGTTTCCCTCCGTCTTCTTCTCTTTTGTCTCTTACAAGGATACCTGTCATTGGATTTAGGGTCCATTCTAATCCAGGATGATCTTATTTAGAGATTCTTGATTACATCTGCAAAATACTCTCTTCCCCCCTCAAAATAATGTCACATTCATAGGTTCATGGGGTTAGGACATGGACATATTTTTGGGGGGTCACTATTCACCCCACTACAGTGATATCAATGCTTCTTCCACCCACTCCATCTCTTCTATCCCAACTCCCAAACCACAAAAGGTAGGAGGAACTTTGATAAAGTTAATTTACTGCTATAAACTTTGTTTTGCAAATAGAAAAGAGAGGTTGAATTTCACACTGAGTTCAAAGTGGAGGACAAAAATGGTGACTGACAAGAGGCAGAAGAAACCGAGAGGCAGGTACCTATGATATTGAAGAAGTCTTGGCAAGGCTTTAATGTCCCCAAGCCATGGGACTCGAAATTTGAGACAATCTTATCTGAATCCCAAAGTTTTAGGAAGTTCCAGCTTATATGAGTTACAATGACATAACATATTATCATACTATATAATCTATTTTGTAACCTGCTCTCCTTGCTCAGAAAATATTGCAAATACTTTTTCAAGTCATTAAATATTCTTCAACAACACAATTTTTAATGTCTGTATGGCAGTACATCAAATGAAAGTACTGTAATTTATATAACAAATCCTTTGTGGTAAGCCATTTAGAATATTTCTGTGTTTTACATATGATAAATAACACTGAAATGAACAACTTTCTCTATAAATCATTGTGCACATCTTTGATTATTTTCAGATGGGCTCATTTTAAATAATGATGAACAATTTTGTGATAGCAATTTCTGCTCATTGTTGTCTTTATGAACGAAAAGTTTTCCTTCAGGCAAAACAAAAAAAATGGAAAAGAAGTTCCCTGAACATCTGGCTTATAGTGTAATTTACTTTTGGCATTCAGCTGTGCTCCCAAATTTTGAAAGGTCTTCTTTGTAATAGACTAATCCTAGATTAATCTCCCTTCTGGAAATACAGATGCAAGTGAGTTTCCTTCTGCGAACCTTCCGCCTGGGAGCCATGACTTGAGGAGAGAAGCCATGCCACATTGTGCACTGATTGCCTTTAGTTCCTAACCTCAATTCATAAGTCCAAGAAGAAGGCAAAGAAACCGAAAGAATTACATTGCAGGGGTTTTCACTGAGACCAAAAAAAGTTTGTTCATAACGCCTGTCATGGAAAACTCTGATATGCTAGCATTTACATAGATGTCTTTATAACAAATATGAGGTGTAAATTATTACCCCACTGTTGGTGAGAATGTCATGTTAAAGGAACTGGGCCTACAGCGGGTCTGCCTTGGGTTCTTAACTCTGTGCAGGAAAGATCTTGCAACACGAGTCCAGGTGATTTTGAGAGTACATGTATCAAAGCTGGGGACAATGAAACAAAGGAAGGGCTTAGAGTAGAAGAAGCAACAGGAGAGCCCAGGTGGTACTCTGCTTCGATTCTCTGGAAATGCTATAGGAAAGAAGTGAGCCATGGTGGAAGGGGGGCGGGGGCTGTTATTAGCTCCCTGAAAAGAGGAAAAGGGGCCTTGGAGACAGGTTCAGGGGGTTAGCACGGGAGGAGCTGCTGCCTGCTGCTCCCCTGGTTGCAAGTCTCTTGGGGAGCCTTAGAGTTTACAAAAGAATAGTAAAAATGCATGCCTGAGAAGGAAGAAAGGCATGGGAGTGCTCCAGAGCTGGGTCTTTTCCCAAAGGGTTCTTACCTGTTTTCTAAAGGTGGAGATTTTAGGGGAGGTCTTAGGGGAGGATGTCCATAAAATATTCATCAGCTTTATGCTGAGGCACTAAAATGAGGTTTATTCCCTTAATTTCACCTGACCTTCGGTGTGGTTGGCACAAATGGCACTAACTGGATTTCTGTTATCTATCTCCATGAGTAGGCTGACTTAAGCTATTTATACTCTGGTTGTGGGGAGAAGTGCAAACCATTTACTCCTAAGTGTCCTTAGTTACCGAAGATAGGATTTTGCATTTTCCTAGCTGGCTGTGAACTGGATTTGGCATTTTACTGTCTGGCTCAGTTTCCCTATTCCATTTGTCCTGTCTTACTAGCCTGTCTCTAGAAGACTATGGCTCCAAGCAGAGAAGGAAGTTCACACAGTCAAATAAGTAGCAGAGGTGGATTTCTACCCAGGATCTGTTAGTGGGGCTCCTACGTTTTTGAATTTTGAACACGTGTAAGATTTCAGATCAAAATTTGGGGAGATATATAGACCAACTTCTCCCCCACCCCTGTTCCTCGCCTTTGTCCACCTCCACCCAGCCCCTGCCCCCTTCCCTCTGGCCATCAGTCCACCATTGTCTGTGTCTGTGGGTTGTGCGAATATGTTCTTTGGCTGATCCCTTCACCTTCTTTCATCCAGTGTCCCCTCCCCACTCCCTTCTGACAGCTGTCAGTCTGTTCCATGTATCTATGCTTCTGTTTCTATTTTGTTTGTCAGTTTATTTTGTTCATTAGACCCCACATATAAGTCTGATCATATGGTATTTTGTCTTTGTCTGACTGTCTTATTTCATCTAGCATAATAATCTCCAGGTCCATCAATACCGTTACAAAAGGTGAGTTCTTTCTGCTGCTGCATAGCATCCATTCCATTGTGTAAATGTACCACAGCTTTTTTATCCGCGCATCTATTGCTGGGCACTTGGGCTATTTCCAGATCTTGGCTGTTGCAAATATAATAATGCTACTATGAAAACAAGGGTGCAATATTTTTTTGAATTGGTGTTTTGGGATTCTTTAGGTATATTCCCAGAAGTGGGATCCCTGGGTCAAAACACAGTTCCATTTTTAATTTTTTGAGGAAACTGCATACTGTTTTCCATAGTAGCTGCACTAGTTTGCATTCCCGCCAATAGTGCATGAGGGTTCCCCTTTCTCCACATCCTTGCCAGCACTTGTTGTTTGCTGATTTATTGATGGTAGCCATTTTGACAGGCATGAAGTGATATCTCATTGTGGTTTTAATTTTGCAAAGTAAGGGCATTAAAACAGATACAACTAACTGTGGTATTCTGTATTTTAATTCCAGAAAGAGAGGAAGGCTATAATCTCTGAAGACAATCCTTTAAGTTAAATGAATTTAATCTTATGAAAACTCAGTACCTTGTCCTTACTGATGACCATCATTGCATCATGGACCAGTGTGAAGTGGGCACTATCTGTATACCACATTTAAGAATTGCTTCCAGCAGCCGTGTTGTCAGGACTGCCTTGATGGGGTGGTTGCTCTGGCTTGGCTCACCAACATGGAAAGAGATGGACAACCTCCCTTCTTCTGCAGGGAGAAGCTGACAAACATTCAGCTCAGAGAGCAGAGCATTTCTGCCATCACTCACTTCTATTCAGGGCAGAGTTGCCAGGCTCTGGTCCTTCCCAAGAGTGAGGAAATGAAGTGCAGATAGGGGATATAGACTAGTTTTAAGACATTTAAAAGGGTGGTTAAGAAGAGAAACAGAAGTATCTGGATGTATGGTGTTGGGAAAAATTTCCCAGGGCTGAGAGACCAGAGGAAAAAGCTGACAACTCTATCATTACATTAAGAGTGTATTAAGGAAACTTACATATAAAGGGCATCCTGGGTGGTTCAAGACACTACGGATAACCTCCATGCCATGCAGCAGGGACAAAGGCATTATACAGGACATGGCAGGATAGATGGGGGTACTGGGGCGTGACCCACCCAGACTAGGGGAAAATGCCTGTCATGCTTGCCTGGGGCAGGGCAATGATCCATTTCAAGAGCCAGCATAAGCTGTCTGCAGTGTAGGCACATGGAGGGGAGAGGTCAGGCAGACAACCTCTGAAGGGACTTAGGGGAAGCATTAGCTGTCTTGACCAGGACCTAGCTGGCAGGTCCAGCGGCACTCAGGCAGTGGTTGTGTGGTCTGTCATGGAACAGACGTTTTTCTACACATGGGCAGAAATATTTTTATACATGTTGATTTCTTAATGTGTTTGTGAAAGTAGAGCGATATAGGAGGAGATCCCTTGTAAGTATCCAAATGAGTAAAACTAAATAGAACTCGGTGATCTTTCAAGCTGGCCCTTTACTAATACTATTGTTCCGATATACAGTGTATGGGAGGTGAGGACAGTGGACTCATGAGTACACTTTCTCATTAACACTTAAGTCTCTCAGGGTAAGGAGGGGTCTGGACCTCCAATTATTGGCACTGAATGGACACTTGGTGAATGATAACATGAAGTGGACTATAGGCCAATTATTAAGCAAATCAGCTACTGCTTAATTTTAGATCACCCCACCCCATCCACATTGCTTCATTCTTGTATTTATGGTCATCAGTAGCTCATACAGGCAGTCAGCTTGTGTATGGTCTCCACTGACAGAAAGGCAGTAGGGCAGGTAAAGAAAAAGCAGGTCTGACTCATAAGTAAGGTTGATGTTCCTGAAGTCAGCAATTACTGATGAGAACTCTGCAGTAAATACTTGACCAGCAAGCACTAAGCTCACGTGATTCCCTGAAAACACAATGAGAGAAATATTGTTAATTTTGTCTCCTGTTTACAGACTACAGAGCCCAAGGAGATGCTTAGCAGCAGGACTTGAGAACTGTAAAGGAGCAAAAATGGAACCCACATCAGCCTTCAGCCTTTCACATACATAATGCACACATGTAACATACAGAGACACCCCTTTACATATACATGTATGATCTCTCAAATACCCACACACTTATATACATGTGTGTATACACATAACTACACCTACACATATATATGCATATACATCCACTTATTCCCACATACACCCACATGCATAGTCATATTCATACACACTACACACACAAACACATGTGCACATGTACACACATGTATACTCCCATAGACAGACACACACACATGGCAAGAGCACTAGTTATACACCAAATTCTGGTGCTCATTGTCCTTATGATTCTGGTCAAGCATCATCCCTCTTGTTGCCAGACAGAGAATGGGCTCAGAGCGGGTCTGCCTCAGGCCTGCCGGTAGTGTGTATATTCTTGACTTCATGCAGGAAAGATTTCACACACAAGTCCAGGTGATCTTGAGAGTGTGTTTATTAAAGCTGGGGATAGGAAAACAAAGGAAGGGCTTAAGGTAGAGGAAGCAACAGGAGAGAGCCTAGGTGGGCTGCTTTGGCTCTCTAGGAAAGAGAAATCACAGTAAAAGAAGTGAGCTCACTGGGAGAGTCAGAGAAAAAAGAGGTCTTGGAGCGAGGTTCAGGGGGTTAGCACGGGAGGAGCTGCTGCCTGCTGCTCCCCTGGTTGCAAGTCTCACGGGGACCCTTAGAGTTTAGGAAAAAGACAAAAGAGATACCAGGCATGGGCATGTTCTAGTGAGAGCACTCTGTGTGTCCTCTGTCTTGAGGCTTTTTATCTTCCTTTAGTCAGCTGGAATCCTAGGAGAGCTCTTAGCAGAATACTCTTTGACTTTTCAGGTGTGTCCTTCAATATGCTGAGTCATCAAAATGTGCATATAGTGGGGTCAGGGGTTATTTTCTGGTTAGTTTTATTTTTAAAGAATGTTACTGAAGATGGACTGGGACCTAGGCCATTCTGTCCTGAGACAATCTGAAATATGTAAACTATCTGCTCCTAAGTGTCCTTGGTTAGGGAAGATAAAATCTTGTGATTCATTAGCTGGCTGTTACTTGCTCACATGGTTTGGCCTTGTCTAATTATTTTGTCTCAGTTTCCTTTATTCCACTAGTCAAGGAATTTCCCTAGCTTTGTACTACCTTGCCTCACCCTCTCTGCTCCTCAGGTTCCTCACTGCAAGTTTAGATAAATCGATGGACAAATATCCAGGTGTCTTGGGGCTGCCTCAATAATGATCAAAAAGCCCAATTTGATGATCACCTACCCTCATCTTGGCTTCTACCAGGACAGCTAAGCTTGCCTTTGTTCCACCAGTTGTTATTCCACTTAATTATTTCATTTGCACAGAAGGGCCTATGGTTTAAAACATTTGCAAACAAGCAGACTGCAGAATCCCAGGAGAAAATTGTCATCCAGAGAAAGCTCTTCAAGGGCAGGCTGGGCCAAGGGGTTTCATTGACCAATGATGGTCAGCCAATTCATTCTGTTGGTGCTTCTTCAGAGAGAGAGAGAGAGAGAGAAGAACTTCGACTGGTTGCCTTCTTATACACACACTGACTGGGGAGTGAACCCGCAGCCTGGGTATGTGCCCTCACCAGAAACCAAACTCACAACCCTTCAGTACAGGACAACACTCCAACCAACTGAGCTACACTGTCCAGGGTGCTTCTAGTACAGCCCCCTTTGTTGCCACCCTCTACCTTCCAGTTTCTAGCAAAAGTCTATTATGTGCAAGAGCCTGGTCTCACTGGTGCTGCAGGATAGATACTGTGGGACAGTGCAACCTGTCCCAACTCACCCCTCTGTTGGCTGAGAAAAGGCTCTGAGCTCAGAGTCTTGGTAGCAGTCTAAAGGGAATTGCTGGGGGCCCAAGGGAACTGAATTGCTGGTGGGAGCCAGACCTCTCTGGGCCTGCTGGTACCAGGAAATGCTTTATGAGAAATGTAAATTCCCCTAAATCCTCAGAGATAATGGTGAGTTCTGTGTAAGGCATTAGGACTCCAGCCGTATGAGTGAGAAGAAAAGTCCCAGAAAGCCAAAGGCTTGGGACTATTCCGGTCATTTATCTATTTCTACATAAAGCCATCAGAGTTGTAGAGGAATATTTAAATCTTTTAAATTGAGATTACAAATGTCCTTGACAGGAGGAGACCTACCCTGTGATCTGTGTTTAATCATACTTATTGAATTTAAAGAAAGGGGTGTGTGTGTGTGTGTTTGACTTTTTCATTCTTGTTTTGGTTATTGTCCCTTGCCGTTGTCAGTGCTGAGAGGAGAAGGGGGTGGAAACAAATACATAATATAATATTGTACTGAAAATACTGTGCCCCAATCTGACCCAACCTTTCCAGGGGACATATAATTGAATCCAATTCTAAGAAGGGCCAGGCTTCAATGTCGACTTAAAAACATCCAAACCTGTAGAGAATTTTTATAAGAGTTTTTGAGCCCAAACTGATGGATTGTTGTAAAGCAAGATCTCAAGTGCTCCCAAGAATAAGTTTACAGTTTCTTTTATGCATCTGGAAATAAGAAAACATAAGGTAGATTACATAAAGTTGGGAGAAAGTAAGGTGAGGATTGAATTACAGGATAGTTAACAAGATTATGTGCTCTCTTATTTGAAAGGTGTGTTAACCTAGATGCACAGAAACAATGGACAGGGCTTGCTGAAGGCAAAGATAAACCTTTAACTAAAAAGTTAATATGCCTAGAAAGTGACTGCCCACCAAGACCTGCCCAGTTAGGAATTCATGATCACTCTGTGAGGTTACTTTTCGTAGAACCCTTTTTTTCATCCACACTAAGGATTTTTGAAACCCTTTGTACAATAAATGAGATCTTACTTATTTGGAATCTACTCCACCTGATGTTATGGAGTTTAGACATTTATACCCCACAACATTTCAATGACAGTAATACAATGACTTGATCCAACCCTAACTTCTGGTTGTTTTCCCCTGGTTCCCCTCATCCCTCCTCCTACTGTATGAAATAGAGAATGACATATATAATATTTACACATTATGATTCAACATTTAAAACATTAGTCATTGCCCCGAGTCTTGAAAACCGCAACAAAACTTGTGTTACCAGAAAGATCATCCTGATATCCCTGAGATTATCTGTTATGATCTGTACTGCCCTGTCTATATCTTGAAGTTTGGGTCACCATGACATCCACAAACAGTCATCCTCTACTTGGGGAATTATGCCATTGCCATGCCGCACTAACCATAATATCATATTTTTCTGTTACTGCAACAATATGACTTTTAAAACGTTTGTATCTTAAAAACATGACCATTTCAGGCACTTAGCACCAGATAAACCATATTTTATTGTATAAATGAGGCAATTCAGAGAATCTAGGACCATCAGACTAGAAAAGGTAAGGCATAATAACAATCTTCAAATATCTCAAAGAAATGGGGACTAGACGTGCTCTATGTGACTTCAAGTGAGAAAGAAAGGACACCGCCACAGTCAAGCTGTTTCCAGAAGAGTTTTCTAATACACCGAGCTATCCTGAACTGGAAAGTCAAGTGTACTTACTGGCAGTAGGTAAGATGACCACTTGGTGGGGATGTTACAGAGAGAAGCTGCATTTTACAATAGATGGGAAGTTACTTCTGCACATTCCCTTCTAAACTTAAGAACCATTGATTCTAAGAAAATCTACATTCTAGGATTCTTGGAATTTTTTATTTTTTTGCCCATCTTGGAAGGTTCTCTCTGTTGGGTGAGATATCTTGTCTTCAGAAGTCACTTTCAGAAAGGAAGGAAGCAGTACATGGACTCACTGGCATCATTAGCAAGAATGAGCTGATCCAATAAGCTCTATTCCCCTGAAAAACTAAGAACAAGCTTGACAGAAACCAGACACTGGCCAAACAAGGAGAGCCTCAAGGACAGTTCTAGGACAAAATGATAAGTAAAAATGAGACACAGTTCAGCTCAGTCATATGGAGGAAGTCTTCATTCAGATGCAGAGCAGTTCTTAAGTGGATTAGAACCCTGAAGTCCTCAGTCAAAGCAATGCAGACATAGGGGCTCAGAAGGGGTCTGTTCTCACCAGGGAATTCTGCAACTCTGTTTGCAGTGATAAAAGCCTTCCTTTCCACCACCAACCAGTCCCACTAGTCACCGCTCCTGTGGCAGCTCCTCCTTTAGCTCCCCAAGGTCAGGAACTGGGTCCATATTACTCACTGTTGAATTTCCTGGCTGGGAAAAATCTGCTAGCTGGAAGGCACTTGATAGAGACCTTCTCCTTCCCATATTCATTCAAAAAATATTAATTAAGTACATACCATGTGCCAGGCCCTAGGCTAGGCATTTGGTGCAGACTGAATAAACAGAGTGAGACCAGAGCCAGCTTCCCCCACTCCCTGTCTAAAGCACTGTCTACCTTCTTACATGATAGGAAGCTGGGTACATCTCTTCCATAGTCCTGCCTCCCCCAGATCATAATTGAAGTCCTCCTCTCCCTCCTCCTCCTTGCCCCTCAACATTTGCTGCTAACTTCATCTATATTTTGGGACAAGTCAGCATTCCACTGGGTACTTTATTTTAGTCCTTTTGGTCTTCCTGTGAGGGGAAAGAGTTTATTACCCCAAAATATGCTTTTTAGGATATTGATTCTTTTAAGCTTGTAATTTTCAAGAAACAAAAGACAGGAAGCCCTGGCTTGTGTGGCTCAGTGGATTGAGTGCTGACCTGTGAAC
Organism: Tonatia bakeri; assembly: GCA_004024845.1. Classification (NCBI taxonomy): domain Eukaryota; kingdom Metazoa; phylum Chordata; class Mammalia; order Chiroptera; family Phyllostomidae; genus Tonatia; species Tonatia bakeri. Next base: position 63,998 of record PVIA01006687.1, read on the forward strand.
CAAAAGGTTGCTTGTTCAATTTCTGGTCAGGGCACATGCCTGGGTCGCAGGCCAGGTCCCTGGTTGGAGGCATGTGAGAGGCAACCTATCTGTGTTTCTCTTCCTCTTTCTCCATCCTTTCCCTCTCTCTAAAAATAAGTAAATAAAATAAAAAAGAAGACTCAGGAAAAACTTTTAACCTTCACCTTAATTTGCCTAAAAGAATTTAGAGGACCTGCTTGAAGAAGTGAGATTTTATGGATAACTATAGTTTAATGTGAACTAGGTATGATAGAAAGGGAGGAACCGAGTTTGCTGTTTAGCCCATTTGATCAAAGTCCTCTCTGTGTCCCACTCTTAAAGATGGCCCATTGAACATTAATTTCCCAAGCGTTTACTTTTCCATCTCCATGTGAATTGCCTTCCCCCACTTTGAAGTTCCAAAAGACTCCCCCACCCTCCACCTTCTCCTTAGCTCAAGATGGCGTATAAGCCTCAACTGCCCGACGTGTGCTGGCGTCTCACATTCTTACAGAATCCAAAGGTGTATATGAGTAGTACATTTGGTTATTTTCTCCTGTTAATTTGATTAATAGTCCAGCCAAAAGAACTTAGAAAGGTGGGAGAAAATTTTATTCTTCCTCCCCCACACTATCCTGTTTAAAAAACACAAATTATTAATGCCAGCATTTATGAAGCTCTTTCTGACTTCTTAGGAAGGATGCACTAAGTGATTTACCTTGATATTTTTGTTATTTTATTTCACAGGGGAACTCAAGAATTAAAGATTTTAGCTTTAGTTATAATTGATAGGCTTAAGAGATTAATGTACGTGGAAAGCTGTTATTCCAAGAACTAGAATAAATGACCTAAGTGACTCCAGGAGGTCAACAAGTAATTCAACCTTTGTGCCCTAGGGGGTCTGCAAACAATCAATTGAGATGGTATCTGAACCACTGTGTTCCAGGGAGGGAACATCCTTGATGCAGAAAAAGAATTGTTGGATCAGCAGATAAAGAAATACTAGGAAAATCATAGCTGGACTGTAACTCTTGTCTGATCAACCCCCTTCCAAATCCTTTACCCTTTTCTTCTCCTTATAAAAAGGTTGGCTTGAGGTGAGATGTTAAGATGGTTTTTGAAGGTACAAAACCCATCATCTTCTTGGATAGCCAGCATCTGAATAAAGCAGCCATAAAGATTCAATCTTTGTTTGTACTTGTTGGTTCTCATAATGACAGGCAGCACAAATGCTGACTTTTCCAGGTTCAAGGGGATGGTGGGTCTAAGGAGGTGATATCACCCACTCAGGACAACTTAGTTAGTAAGTGGCAGTGATGTAGGTGTTTCAGGGTTGGGGAACTGAGAATCCATGACCCACTGTGGGTTCTTGGCTTTTCATAGGAAATAATTCAAATTCAGGCCAGTTAGAGTTCAGACAGAGCTTCCCCCCGTCAGTGGAATTTGCTTTCTTTATTGAGGTTCATTTAATGGTGGTGTGGGTGTAGGGTATTCAACGAAGGGGAAGAGTGTTTAGGACCTTCTCAGGGAAAGGGAAGGAGATTTCTTAGAGAAGCTTCAGCAGCCATTTTTGTGTGCTTATGTGGTCTTTCTGTTTCTTTCTTTTTTTAATTTTCACCTGAGGGCATGTTTATTGATTTTAAAGAGAGAGGAACAGAGAGCGAGAAAGAGGAAAAACCATCAATACATTGATCAGTTGCCTCTGATAGGTACTGCCCCGACTGCAGATCAGACCTTCAGCCAGGTATGTGACCTGACCAGGGATCAAAACTGCAAAGTTTTGGTGCACAGGACCATGTTCCAATCAACTGAGCTATGCAATGAGTCACTTAGCCAGGGCTGGGCTTTTCCCATTCTGATCAGGGCAGCTCGGGGTGTGTCCTTTAGCATGCTCTTGTATTACTGTGAGCGTAGAATGAGGCTAGGGGTTACCGTTAGGTGAAATTAGTCGCCATATTGGATTGAGTGGGTTTCTGACAGTTTTAAGCCATAAATTCAGTGGGGATGGGGGCGTTGGGGGGTAGGGTGTGGTTTTACTAGCTTCTTGACAGTTTCTGTGGCTTTTATTAATTGCAGGTATTCTGCCACATACCCTATCTTAGCAGAGCTAAGACTGGGTTTGAAAACAAGTAATCTGACCTCCAAGTGAGAACTTTTCTTGTCTCTCCAGATATGCCAATGCCTAGCCTTTATTGGCATTCTGGTGCCTGGCACACACAAGGCATGCCATAGTCCAGGTGGTTCGGCGCCCTCTTCAGATGGTCAGCATTGCTTCTGGTGGTCAGTAAGGTGTCACAGCTTTGAGTGCTGGTTTTCAACCCAGTAAGTCATGAGTGTGGGTCCAGATCCACTACTTACCCTCTCCAGTCCCTGTTTTCCTCTCTGTAAAGTGGGTGTAACAATACCCACCTTGAAATGTTTCCTAAGGTTCGAATAAGGCTGAGGTAAGGAAGCCCTAGTGTATTACATACTGATTGTCTTTTATTTTTTGCCTAGAACAGGCAGTACTATAGAGTGGGGGAGAGCATACACTTCTGAAACAAGCCTGCTTGACTCCAGTGTTGTGTGATCTTGGGTAAGTCTCTTAACCTTTCTGTGCCTCAGTGGTCTCACCTGTAAAATCACTACAATGATGGAATCTATCATGATAAGGATATTGTATTCAAAGAGACTGAGCATATTGACTATTGAGTGCCAGTGCCTGGAACAAAGTTTGGCAGAGATTAGGGTCTCAATAGAGAATGAATGGCTAATTACCCCTGGTACAAATAAGTACCCATAGGTATGTGTGGGGCATTATTAGTTGTATTATTGTTGCTATTATCTCTCGCAGGCATATCTACCCTCTGGCAAGACCAAAGCACTTTTCATCTGCTGAATCTCATCTAGTTTTTATTCTCTCTTTATCCACCCGTCAGCCTGACTCAGGTGGGAGGTGGCAGGAATCCTGTGAACACGGACAAGATCAGTGATGCCTTCCCCCTCCAGGGTCTATCTTCCAAACTTCACTGGTTGCCTGGTCTCTCTCTCTCTCTCTCTCTCTCTCTCTCTCTCTCTCTCTCTCACACACACACACACACACACACATAGACACACACACACATGCACACACACCAGTCCAAAAAAGGATTTGACAAACAGATGCAACACAGACTCCTAAAGAAGCATATTTTCCTAGGAGCTAGAGGTTTTGTAATTCACTGTTCAGATCAAATTTTGTCAATAATTATCCAACTAGTTTTCTCTCCAGAGGTCATCAAAGAATGAATGCTTATTTGATGTGGTGAGAACATGTATGTGTCATGCACGCAATGGGTGTGGGGAGAGCAATCACATAGGAAGTGCTCTGGTATTTATATCAAACTGCACTAGGAACTATGCGCCTGGGTGGGTATGATTAATCCAGGCTCATTCAAAGTGTGTCAGGGCTGTTTTCCCCCCTCCCTTCTTGGCTCTCAGTTCGTATAACTCAGGCTGTTTCCAGCCAGCCTTTGCCCAATTGTCGTGAGTGCAAAAAGGTGCAGCAGTCTCTGAGAATGAGTACTCTCCCCTCTGAGACAGCGTGGCTCTGTCTGGCTGTCATGGCAGCACTAGGGGGACTTACTCTTTGCCAACTCAAGAAGAGCCCAGGACAGGTGGGGAGAAAGGTGGTCTGCCTGGCAGGCCTCTGGGGAGGGGCTTGCCTGCTCAGCCTGTCCCTCTTCTGGGGCTTGATCCTCTTCTCCCTGTCATGTTTCCTCTTGTATATTTACTTATCTGGCCAAGAGTTGTTACCTGTGGATCAAAAGGCTGTGCTAATCACAGGTAAGTTGACGACACTGCGATTCTCACCCAGGGCAGGATCTGGCACTTGCTTTGTCTCAGTGGGACTTTTTCAGATTTGGTTTAAAAATAAAATGCTTAGTTGTAGAGTAAATGAAAGCACATCCCCAAGTAGTTTTCACTACATTGTTTTGGTTTGCTTTCTTCAGGAGGTGAACTTGGGAGGATGGGAAGGTGAAGTGCGTCTAAGCCATGATTTTATTAATTTTCAAGGATAAACATTAATAAGCAAACCTGTGGTATTTCATGTTTCCAGGAAAGTCCCCTAGGTTTTGTTAGGCTTTAACAGAATTTTGTTCTAAGATTATGTTTGCCTGTTTTCTAGACTTTGGCTCTTATTTCCTAGAAGTGCAAGGAGGCTTAAAAAGCCAGGCTCTCTTTTGTGCCTAGCTGTGTTTTTTAAATGCACGGGTGGGCAAAAGTGTTTTTGTCCACTGGTAAAAAAGCTTACAGTTGCATTGTGACATTCTTCTGAGTTGATAAAGCTACTGTAATAATTTGCATGTCTTTTTCCGTACAAACAACTGTAAAGCTACTTTTGCCCACCCCTGAATTGAAGGGACTCACTAGGGCTGTAAACTTTGCAGTTTGCCTGGCTGCTGGTCTCATCTGAACCTTTGTCTTCATATCTGTCATTAGATGGCTAATATTTCTTAATTGGATCATGCTGGCAGTGTGTCCAGAAGGCAGTTGCTTGTTAGCTGAGCTGCCAGCTTTTTTTTCGTCTTCTTTTGTGTTCCTTTTTCCACTGCAAATGAGAGGCCAAATTAAATTCCTGTGGTTTGTAAAACTGGTTTGCTCGGCTGTGAAGTCTGAGCTTGGACAGGGCTTTAGACGAGATTCTCCAGCATTATCCAACTCAGAAAATGACGCCGCGGAGGGACGTGCGTTGCGGAATCATTTGCTGGGATGTCGTCACCCCACAGCCCACCGCTACAACCTGCTGGGAGTAAGGACAAACACAGGGTGTGGATGGAAGCAAACAGAGGATTTTCCAATTCAAATTCAGAGAAATAGACTCGGAAGTGACTTGTCGATTTTGCCTTTTACTGTAATCTAATGATGAAGTTTTCTCTTAAGATGAAATGCAAGTTGGCTCTTGTTTGAGTTTTGAAGTGCTGTGGAAAACAAGCTTTTTCAAAAACAAAACAACCCCCACCCCCGCCATACAATTCAAAGGTAGAAAACTCAGTTGACCCATGGGATGTGTATCCACGTGAGTGTCTGGAATCAGGCAGGTGATACAGAGGACTGGCTGGGTTTTCTACCTTTTCACTAGAATTCTCTGTGTGGGCTGGGTGGAAAGCTATAGTAACAATCAACCCTTCTGTTCTCTGTGTAGTAACAAGTACCCATGGTCTTCAGAAATAATTCTAGGTCAGATTTATTTATTGTACTTTTCCATTTGTGTGAAAGGAGAAGGAACACGTCAGCATGTTACAAAAGTTACCAGCAACGCTGTGGTTGACACTAATGGGACCTGATCTCCTGGAGGTCCAAACATTCCTGGGAAATCAGTTTCAGGGGCAGCACTTCCAAGGCTAATAAATAAGAATATTAAACCTTAGGATACACTCAGGCAAACTTCAGGTAATGGAAAAAACAGGAATTCTGTCTTGCTTGATTATCTTGTCAATGTTCTTCATCCTCTGTTTTGCAGATGTAGGCAAGCAGAAACGGTCACAAAATACACACCCAAGTCAGCCCGCATCAGCCATTGCAATGTCCTGACTTGTGTTCAGTGGTATGGAAAATGACAGATTCAATTAGGCAGCTCAAGCCCAGTGACTAATCCCTCAGTGAGATGTTTAGCAATTAGAATGGTTCGAATTAATAAAGGAACCACATCCTTTGTTAAAAAGAATGCCATAGTTTCAATATAATTCTAAAGAATGTTTCAAGACCTTTTTTCTAAATGGAGAAATTAAAAATGAATTCATTTAGTTAGAGCAGAACTCATTTAAAAACAAGCCACCACAATCACTGTGGAAAACAGTATGGAACTTCCTCAGAAAACTCAAAATGGATCTGCCTTTTGACCCAGCCATTCCACTGCTGGTTCTATATCCTAAGAATCCTAAAACACCAATCCAAAAGAACCTTTGCACCCCAATGTTCATAGCAGCACAATTTACAATAGCTAAGTGCTGGAAGCAACCTAGATGCCCATCAGTAAATGAATGGATCCAAAAACTATGGTACATTTACACAATGGAATTCTATGCAGCAGAAAGAAAGAAGGAGCTCCTACCCTTTGCAACATCATGGATGGAACTGGAGAGCATTATGTTAAGCGAAATAAGCCAGGCGGTGAAAGATAAATACCATATGATCTCACCTTTAACAGGAACCTAAACAACAAAACAAAGAAACAAGCAAAATATAGTCAAAGACACTGTAATAGAGGACAGGCAGAAAGTGACCAGAGAAGAGAGAAGAGGGAGTTTCAGGGGAAAAGAAGAAGGGTTTACAGGAACAAAGTTAAAAGACACATGGACAAAAACTAGGGGGAGGGTGGTAATGGGAGGGAAGTTGGGAGGGGGGTGGGTGGGCTTGATTGGGAGTAAAGGGGAGAAAACTGTACTTGAACAATGATTAAAATAAAATTAAAAAACTAAAAACAAGCCACCATAACTTGAAATAACCTTTGTTTCAGAATGGCTTGTGTTATAAATTGGTGAACATTTTAGTAAGTGGGATGACTGGCAAAAGGTGGCAATGTACTTAAATATCATTCTTTTATTTGATAATTTAAGATTTGGAAATCTCTTTTAAAGAAATAATCTGAAATTTGTAAAAAGGATAGATGCCAAAGAAAATGGTTTATTTGCATAGCTGTTCAACACAATCTTACTTGAAATAGCGAAATATCAAGAACAATAAAAATGGTGACAAATTACAGTATGCCCTCCGGTAGAACAATGGGTAACCAGTAAAAACAACCACAGGATCGTATTGCACCATGGAAAACTGGGCTGAAGGAAAACTTGCAGGAGATCCAGATGTTTGAGCAGAACTGCAACCATACCACATGAATTTAAAAAAATAAAAAATAAATAACCTGGAAGGAAATTTGTAAATTGTTGGATTAGGGTACTTGGATGCTTTTTCCCCCCTAGATGATTTCCCTAAAATTTCTCTAATGTAGTTATATTACTTACATAATAAAATATATATTTTTCTATTTAAAAAAGTGTTTCGAACTTACTGAGGGTGACATTGGTTAATAAAATTATGTAGGTTCCAGGAGTGCAATTCCATAGCACATCAGCTGTGGAATCAGCTGTGTACTGTATTGTGTTCACCGCCCCATGATGAGTCCTTCCATCATCATTTATTCCTTCTTTTCCCTCTTTTCCCTCCCCTGCCCCCCTTTCCCTCTGGTAATCACCACGCTGTTTTCTGTATCTATGAGGTTGTTTTTTTTTTTTTCCTTAATGCCTTCACCTTTTTCACTCAGTGCCCCACCCCGCCTCCCCTCTGACAACTGTCAATCTGTTCTCTATCTATGAGCCCGTTTCTATTTTGCTTGTTAGTTTATTTTGCTCACTAGATTCCATATATAAGTGAAATTGTATGGTACTTGTCTTTCTCTGACTGGCTTATTATTTTTAAAAGGGATCATATTAAAAGGATAAAATCCATTTAATTACAGACCCAGGTGTAGGACAATTACGAGGACAAGTTCAAAAAAATAACTTCATTTCTTGGAGTCAACTTACTTCATTTTTCCAAGATATTCAAAGGTCTTTTGTCTCAGAAACATAAATTATAGTACAAAGAAGAAATAAGCAAGTATAGAGAATTTGAACACATATTTGTCTTTAAGGTACCTGAAGCTACAAGGGCCATTTAATTTTTAAAATGATTGTAAAATTAATGATGAGCAGGCTCACTGGACTGCAGCAGCATCTCAGGAATAACATAGTGGAAAAAATTTGGAGGCCCAAAAGGGCTGGGCTTGAATTCTGCATTTGCTTTGTCTTAGGCTGGATTCTTCAGGGGCGGCTCTTAAGATGAGGATTTGTTGGGGGAGAAGGAAACTTTCCTCTACCCTTCAATTTTTTTTTTTTTTTGGTTTTGGCTGTAATCAAATCTACACGAGACAGATTTACAAGAGAAAACAACCAAATTTAATTACACATGTACACATACAAAACTTTTGGAGACAGAAAGTTAAAATAAGTAAATATGGCATTTTGAGCTTAGGGTAAGGCAGGGTGCCTTGGAGGCTTCAGAGGGACAATGAGAAGAGTAGATGTTCAGTAATTAGTAGTTTTTCCTGTCTTACAAATAGGTCATAAAATGTTATTTTTTTCTGTGACAATTTTTATGGCCAAGGCCCCTAATTCAAATTCCTTAAGGGAGAGCTAAAGTTTCTTATGTGCCTGCAGAATCTTAATTACCTTCAGCTCAAAGTACTGGTACTGGATTTTGCCCTGTATAATGCATACTTTTTGCCCAAATTTTTGAGGGAAAAATAAGGATGTGCATTGTACATGGGTAGAACTCTGTATCTATGTAGAATTGCATATCTATATAAATGCTTTTAATTCTTTTATTTATACTTATGCATCAAAAGTTTAACTCTAGAAAGCAGTAACGGTATCAGTATGCAAAATAATACCCTGGAATATAATAATTGGTTTTGTTCTGAATTAAAAAATTAAAATGGAAGACTTTTTTCCTGAAAGTTTGGACCAAAAATGTGGGTATGCATTACACATGGGAGTGCCTTATACATGGCAAAATACAGTAATTCACATGCCAAAGTGAAGAGGCATTTTGGGGAGGTCTGTTTTGAACCCGTATAGTGTGAACGGGACTTATTAGGAGGGTTTCCAAGGAACACTGGTCCTGGAGTAGGGAAGATGGACAGGAAGGGGTGGAGGCCACATGGGGTGCAGCATCATGAGAAGTCTGTAGAGGGTCAGTTGGCTTAATCCCTGGGGCAGATCTGGAGACAGTGGGGGTCACACAGGGCAGCTGCCCCCATTGTGGCCCAGGCAGCTGTAGTTCTTATGCCTTCACACCTGTCAATCATTAGTTAAGAGCTCTTACCCCCCACTCCCCTGGGTGGTGCTGATAAGGGGAAGCTTAAACTCCAGGCACTGCTGACTTCTTGTCCACTGGCAAAGTGAGCTCCAGCATCCTGGGGCAGCTGCTGGGCAAAGTCTCAGGGACTGGCTGCTCGGTGTGAAGCACATTGTGGCTTAGCGAGCCCCCAAATGGCCAAGGTGATCTGGGCAGTTTGATATTATTTGCTACATAGCTCTTCCTCCTAACTGTGTGATCTTTGGTACCCAGTTTTGGGCTTTTGAACTTTTTTTTTCTCCTCCGGAAACTAGAACTGATAACACACACACACACACACACACACACACACACACACACACACACATTTTTATAGATGGAGTTAGTGATGAGAGACAGGGAGAAAGGGAGGGAGAGAGGAAGGAAGAAAGAAAGGGGGGCACATAATTTTCTGTATTGGGGTGGTGAGGGGAAAGGTAGAGAAATGGGGTTAGGAAGGCCAAAAGGAAACAAACTAAAAAAGGCTGACAAAGAAATGAAGAGAAGAAACATTCACTTATTCATTCAACAGCTATTTATTGAGTCCTTAGTATGTGCTGTGTATTGTCCAAAAGCAATGCAGGGAGGACATTAAGGACCACACAATTGTTATGTTGTTTGGCAAGTGATGGAATCAAAGTTTTTAGATTTCCTTGACCTTGGGCCCATGTTTACTGGGGCTCCTTCTTTTTCCTCTGAGGTTGTGCATCGTCCTTCTCAGCCTATCCTTCGGGCTTGGTAGGAGAAGCAAAGGTAACTCTGACTTGCTGCCCTCGGCCCTTTCACCTGGCCCCTCCAGTCCTCCTCAGGCACCTCCAGTGTTAACTTCTGATTCGGCATCTACCGTGAGCAGGACACATACCTGGAGGGCACTGAGGTCCAGTGGGACAGATTTGGCCATAGTGGCTATAGCTGAGCAATGAAGTACAGAGGGTACCTCCAGGAGGATTCCCAAAGTGTGGTGGAGCTCAAGGGTGGGCACAGCTCCCATGTGGGGGCGCTGGGAAAAAGTTGATGGAAAAGGAGCCACTTCACCAATTAAAATGTAGCTTTCTAGAGGGAAAATAAGGTCTTCCAGGCTAATTGGTCAAGCAGCTCCCCCACACACAGCTCACACTCATTAAAATTTTTTATGTTGGATAATTTTTAATTGGAATTTTCAAAACTGGGTGCAATGGAGGGTGGATCAGGGAGGGGAAAAGGGATTTGTTTTAAGCAAAGGCCCTTTATTTTATGTTGCAAACAAAGAGTCCTAGGTGGCTGGTGACCCCTGCTGGGACTTATTAAGTAGTCCAATTAAGGTTCTAAAATTGCATACTGTTGGCATCGGCTTGGTATTTGGTGTCCTTTGGATTTAACGCTAGATTATTAAAATAGCTGAACATTGACAGTGGACTACAGGACTAAGAAAAATGATATCTCTGTGCTCAAAGATTTACATACATTTTATATTCGATTCTCACAATGCTAATAAGTTGCATCTTGTGAATGGAGAAACTATGTGTCCAAAGTCACTGAGCTACTAAGTAGCAGAAATGGTACTAAACCCATATCAGACCCTTCTGCCACCCAAAGACATGCTCTTAACACTGTCTTTATTGTGTTATAGCCATGGTTACCAGTAGCCTATAAAGGCATCCAGGACATATAATGTGTCCATTCAAATGGCAAGTACATGTTGAACATGTACAGAGTGGGGCAAAAAGAGGTTTACAGTTGTGAGTATGTTAAACACAGTTTACTTCTGTATCATTATTTATTAATTATTGTATTAGTTTCTATACAAACTACTGTAAACCTACTTTTGCCCCACCCTGTATTATGTGCATAAGACTGCTGATACAGAACTTGGCAACTAATTGGATGCAGAGATGCAGGTGAGAGGAGATAAAATGAAGGCACTATGGACACGGATAGGGGTGTTTGAAAAAGGTGATGATGTTTTAAGATATGCTGTCTGGTGAGTTAGACTTTAGGTTTCATTTTGAGGGCGATGAGGGGGCAGTGCAGGTGGAAAGTCATGGGCAGGTGGAAATAGAGAATCAGACTTTGGTTAGTTTGGAGAAAAAGATGGGAGAGACACAAGCAACAAAGTGATGGTTAGTGTTGCAAGGGAAGTGGTCCTGGAGGTGTACAATAAAGAATCAATAGTTTTTGGTGAGCCTAAAATCCAGTCAATCAGAATTTTTTAATATGACTATGGTAACCTCTTTTATAATTCAGTTTAAGCTTTACTTTAGCCCTCTACAGAGACTCATAAAAAGGTATTTTTAACTTGGGTAATTCTGTAAAATTTGAATGGTGATTTTATCAGGCATTTTAGATCGAGTATTTTTATTCTTTAAAAAATTAAATTTATTAGGGTGCTATTGGTTAATAAGATTATGTAGGTTACAAGTGTACATTTCTATATCACACGTATATTGCACTATGTGCCCACCCCTCAAAGTCCAATCATCTTTACTGTGTCCCCACCCCCTTCTCTCTGGTAGCTGCCGTACTGCTGTCTGTGTCTATGAGTTTCAGTTTTTTGGTTGGGGGAAATTCTCATGGGATGAAAGCACTCCCAGGCCCCCTGCCCTATATATTATAAGCTGCTCCTCAAACAGGGGCCACGTCTTTTTTATGACCTTGTGCTGCTTCGCAGTGTCAGCACATTAGACCCAATGCAGTGTTAATGAATGATAAGCCCTGAGTAAATGAACCAAGCAGGTGACATGTCTTCCCCTTTTTGTGCTCACTGGCTGGACAAAATGGGATTGTCCCAATCTGCCCATTTCCTCATGTACTTATCTCTGCTTTTTTTTTTTTTTTTGGTTGGGATCACCTGTGGAGAAAGGGCAGCGTGACATGGCCGAGCTGGCGAGGCTCCATTGTTCTGCCATGACTTAACTGCTGGCTTGCTCCGGACCAGGCTTTGTGATGACATGGTTCTAAGCATGCTTCTGCTCACCCAGGATGTGGCACACACAGAACATCCTCTGGCCTCCAGCAGGCTGCTGAAACTGCTCTCCCAAGGGTCACTGGTGTCCTCCTAGTCACCAGAGTTTGACTTCCATGCCAGCACTGCTGACCACACTTGCCTTTTTGACAGGGCTCCCTTTGCTTTCCAGGAGATTGCACTTCCACGTTTTTCTCTCACTTCCCTGTCCCGTGATTCTCCAGGTGCTTCCTACCCCTCCCCCGATGTGGCTCCTGTGGCTCTGTCCTTGTTCCTCATCTTGCCACATTCTCTGCTGTTGAAGTCCCTCCCACTCCTGTGATATCCATGACCTGTATGCGAGGACTGGCAAACCTGTGCTTTTGTATCCCTGACATTCTCTTGACTTTCTGACTCATATTTTCAGGATTTTAGGCTGAAACATTAAACTTGGCATTTCTAGGACAAACTTATCGTTGTTTCTCCTTTTTCTTTTCTTAACTTCTCTGGTTCTCACATTTCCCCCAATTTTGTCTGTTCTTCCTCTTTCCCATCCTTCCTTCCACTTCTTTACATCAGCCACTTTCTACAGGTTATTTCTATCTCTTATTGATGACTTATTCACAGGTTCATCTTTCGCTGTCTACCCTCCTGAATGCCAGCATTCCCTATACCCCCTCCAGTTCCCTGTGTCTCCTGTAGGACGTGTTTACATTTCTCACACTCCCATGTAGTATCTTTGTTTCCATGTATGGCATCTCCTGCCCCCTGTATTCTGGTGATAATCAATCTCCAACACCTTGCCCAGAGCTGTCTCTTGCACTCTGGACCACATATCCACTGCTTCCCGATGTTATAGGGTCCACATGGCCCAGACAGCACTCTCTGACTTTCCCCTAAATCCTGCCACCAGTCCAGACTTTGATGGCACTAACACCATCCATCCCATCTGCCCAAGTCACAGCTGCCACAGTCATCTTTTAACTCTCCTTTCAGTTAACCCATATCACAAACCTGAGAGTTCTTCTTGATCTTTCTTCTCTTTCATTGCCTCATCCAACCAATCACTTATACATAACTCAATGAATGACCTTTCCCCACCTCTTGAATCTCTCTCCTCCTTTTTATTCCTGGAGCTACTCCCTTTGATCGAAGCTTCCTTGTTTTTCATTTGGACTATTGAATAGTGTCTTGGTTGTTATCTCTGCCTTTCATTTTTTCATCCTCACTTTGTAGCCAGATCAATGCTTTTCCAAAATATAAAGCTAACCAATCCACACTCCCCTGTGTATAAAATCCTACCACAGCTCCTCATCCATATAAAGTCCAAATTTCTTGTGTGCAAAGGTCCTTGACAATAGAGGTCATATTATATACTTCCTTTATACTCCTCACATTCCCAGGAATGTTCTGCATACCTCTTAGCTATTCAAAAGTTGTGTGCTATCCAGGCACTGTACTAAAAAAAAAATATTACTACCTTTGAGACAGAATAAGACCTGCCAAGGAGGTAAAACCTGAGGTTTTCAGAAGGGTCCATGGTATGAAAAATTTCTAATTTCAAAAAATGATAAAAGATTATCCTGTCTATACCCTCATGGCCAAAGCTTCCATGTCCACTGGTTTATATCAGCATCTGAACCCCATGGATTTTGAAATCCCCTATTTATGCTCCTAAAGATGAATCTTTCCCAGGTGCTGATCCTTAATACCACCCTTTCCCTTCCCAATTTCAGGGTCCAATGTTGGGCCCTCAGAGTTGGGGATTAGATTAGATCATAGGGTGTCAATATATGTGCATGTGCTAGGACATGGCACAGGCCGTGGTTCTGAGGCAAGGCCATGGGCATCTGGTTAACAGGTAGTTGTACTGAACCAAATAGAGATGAACAGATGACTGAGAATGAGAGTAAATCCAGGTGCCGAAGAAGACAAGTTGGGGGCAAGCTAAGCAGGGAGCATGAGGAAGTCCAGTGCAGACATGGAGTGGAGTAGGGGAGCACATCTGGATTGGACGACCCAGGGACCCCTGGGGCGTCTATCCCATCCACGTCAGTGCACAACAGCATCCGCTCTTTAACTTAGGGTTCACTACATGCAGCACTCTCATGCTCCCTGATTCTCCCTTGCCCACTGGCTCACTTCACAAGATCCTTCCTCTCTGCTCAGAATTGCTAACTCCCATGGACTTTGGGCCATAAACAGGGTATTGAAAAGATATAGGTCTACTGAAAAACAATCCTAAAACTCAAGAACAGAAGCCATGGGGAACATTGTATTCAATGTCTTTGGTGTGCAGAGGACTCAAGGACCAGGACTGGCCCAAACAAGTTTTGATTTGAGACAAGTGCCCAATGTGGCCTTTGGTTGAATAGAACCCATATTCCATTTTCATGGGTCAACGGCTCTGCTAGGTCAGCTGAAACACTGGAAGGGGATCTGGGTTTCATCGAACGCTATTGTGTAAAGATTCATGTCTACTGAGGTCTCATGGCCTTCAGAGTCAGACCGAACCTGGACATCAGCAAGGGGATTAGAAACAAAACCAAAACTATATTCCTCTCTGGAAACATATGTGCAACTAAGTGCAAGTCTGTCTACTGTCCTCCAGGGTGGGAGGAGGGTGAGGGGTCAAGATTACACAGTTAAGATGATGACTGATCTGGCTGGCTGCCTTGCTGCTTACCAGCTTTCTGACCTAGGGCAAGTTAATTAACCTGTCTGAACCTCAGTTTCCTTCTTTGGAACAGGGAGATAATCATAATATTGATCTCACTGGGATCGTTGCCACGATGGAATGTGGTATCACACATAAAGGGCCATCTGTAGATGGTAACTTTCATTCACAGCCACAAGGGATGAGTGAGGGTGGTGGCCAGAAGCCAAAAGATAAGGTTGCTAAAAGTGCCCCCCATCCCGACCCACTACCCAACTCTGGAAAGAGAAGGAAACTGAGCATGATTGTAACAGGCCTTGGGATATGGAGAGAGTTACTTTCTCAGAATTCTCCCATCCAACATGGACACTTTTTCCTACTTAAGGTTTCAGAGAAGCTTCTAGAATAAGCCACAGGAAGTGTGTGTTCAAGTCATCTTAGGGGAACTTTGCTGTAGGGACAATGGTGTGGGGTTGGGGTTTCACTGCATCCTGTTTCTTAGGCAGGGGATATGCAAGGGGTCTCCCCTGGTCCACTCTACGTGTTATGGGTCAGCTGTGATATTGGGGGGATGGTGAGGGGGCAAGAACATCTCATTCTGCCACTTTGGGGTTTATATAGTCATACTAAACTTATTTTCAATCAACTGCCTCCCAATGCCTGAATACCCTTTTCAGGATTATCCTTTTCATCTAGCAAGGTTTTTTGAATAACCCCAATGATGGAAAGCTCACTACCCCTTCAAAGAAATCATTCCACTTTTGCACAGTGTTAATAGTTGTAAATATCTTCCATATATTGGCCAAAATATACTTCCCTGGATAATCATCAGTGCATTAATTCTGCCCTGGAAGTCACACACTCTAAAGAAAGTACTCTTTTGCATGATAGCTCTTGAAAAATGTGAAGGCTGTATTACATTATAACCAAATCTGCTTCAAATTAAATATTCTCATTCCTCCCATGGCCTAGTTTCTGGAACTTTCATATTTTTTTCTCAGTGTCTTCTGGACCATTTTTAGTTTCTTGACATTCCTTTGAGATGTTGACGCAGATTTAACATTGCATGTCATCTTGGTATGAGCAATACAAATCAGACTGGAACTACCAAGGTGAAATTAAATCAGAAGATGTTGGCAGTGCCAAAAGTATTGTGGTAATTGATAAAGTAGGAGGCTATCATCCAAGGGATAAAGAAATGGGTATCTCAGCTTTCATTGTAGTTATTTTATAGCCTATTATGCAAAGCTATTGGTTAAAAGGCAATTCACTTATATAGCAAATCTCCGATGGTTTGGGGTGCCAGTTATGGCTGTAGGGTAGTTATGAGAATAAAATGAAATAAAGCAAGCCAAATGCTTAGCACTGTGCCTGGCTGCATAGTACACAATTGGTGAATGCTGCTATAAGAAATTGGAGAAGACAAAAGACACTGTGAGAATCAGAGAGAGCATGATGATGGAAATGATACCAGCTATTTTCTGGGCTGGAACAGGTCGTCTCCATTATGGGCTCTTATTTCTTTGTGCCTGCCAAGTTAAATTAGGTTTCTCTTTTTATATCCCTTTCATCACCTTTGTCATCCTTTATAAGTATTTGTTTAATGTCTTCTTCCTTCTATAGTAGTGGGTCTTGACCGAGAGCAATTTTGCTTCCCAGGGGACATTTTAGCAATGTCTGAAAACATTTTTTGGTTGTCATAATTGGGGGGCACAGAAATGTGTTACTGGAATTTGATGCATGGAAGACAGGGATGCTGCTAAACATCCTATAATGTATAGGACAGCCCCCACTACAGAGAATTACCTCATCTCAATGTCAGTACTGCAGTGGTTGTCACCCTGTCCTAAAGTTTGAGCTCCCTTGCTCAGGGACCATATCATTCTCATTGATCAGGTATCTCCAAGTGCCACTTACAAAGTAAGTCACACAATAAGTGCCCAATAATAAAAAAAGGAAATGGGAATTGAACTGGATCTTAAAGTACAAACAGGTTTGAATGCATTTTTCTTCTGCTTTGAGTACACAGTGACAGAGGGTACTGGGAGTTCTTTGGAAAAAAAGTTCACAAAGAAGATTGCAAATATTCTATCCTCAAAGGGATGAAAGAAGACAGAGAGGCCCTAGGGCTTCACCAGGAGACTGATATTACTGTAAACAAGAAAGTTTCAGAACAAAAGGTCTGGAACTGCAGGTAACACAAGAACACCCAAGACTATGAGCAGATCATTGTTTTGACAGGTAGAATTCAGCCAGCCACTGAAAAACCAGAGGCAGAATGTTAAATAGACAGGAACTAGAGAGTCCCTTTGGGAATGCACAAAGGTGAGGCCTCTCAGCCCACTGTGGGTTGCCAGGAACACAGAGGTCTCTCTACCTTGGGGCAGCATCTTGAGTCTGGTGGATGTCAATCATCACTGTGCATCAGAATCACCTGAGAGCCTTCTGAAGCACATTGATGCTTAGGCACCCACTCCTAGAGCTCAGGTTTACCTAATCTAGGGCATATGACTTGTGTGTTGGTGTTTCTTTAGAGAGCTCCCTTCCTGCATGAAGCTAATGTTAGTCCTATATTGAGAATGAACCACAGCTCAGTGCCTTGCTTGAGGCAATTCCTCTCTCCCGTACCTACACGCCCAATTCCACTGGCTGTTTCAGATCTTACATGTCTGAGTCTAAGCTCTTGATCTGGGACCCCTTCCTGTCTAGCCCTGCCTCCGTTTTCCCCATCTTGGTGAGCCACCCTACCTAGCACCCTGTGGAGACCAGAATCCCGAGAGCTGCCTAGGTCCCTGTTGCCCCTTCTCCCCTGCTGTCAGTAACTGCTACTGTCAGAATACATCTTGATGCAGCCACTGCCCTCCTTCTTCATCACCTCTCCTCCAGTCAAACCCACCCGATTTCTTCCTGGGCTGCTGCCAGCCTCTGGGACTTCACTCTCGACACTCCAGCCCATTCTCTGCAGGGTCACCAGGGTGCCCCTTTCTCGTTTGAAACCCTTCAAAGGCTTTCCTCTGTAGAGAATAAAAATCGGAAGTTTTGCCCAAGACTAGAGGGCCTGCAGGATCTAATCCCGCTTACCTCACACCTTTTCCTGGCATTATGGCCCTAACACATGCTGTTCCTTTTACTCGGGATGCTTGAAGGGGATTGGAGTGCCTTTACAGGTCTGGTTTCTCCTTCACCTTCATATCTCAGTCTAAATCAGGGTTTCTCAGCCTTGGCACTGTTAACATTTTAGACCAGAAAATTCTTTGTTGTCGGGGCTGTCCTGTGTATTGTAGGGTGTTTAGCAGCAAACATAGCCTCTACTCACTAGATGCTGATAGCACCCCTCCCCACTCAGTGTGATAACCCCAAAATGTCCAGACATTGCCAAATATCCTTTGGTGGCAACATCACCAGGCAGTAGAAACCCTACTCGTTTAAGTGTCACCTTTTTGAGCTTGTGTTCCCTGGGGAAAAATGACCAACTCCAAGTCCCTCCTTGGTGGGTTTTGGGACTGGGGAGGCTGTTCTCTCCCCCACTTCCAGCCCCACTGTGGTGGGTCCACATATGGGAGGCACTTCTGACTTCTTGCAGAAAACAGGGAAGTCTTACCTTTGTTTCCTCCTTCCTCTCTGGGCTTGGCAAATACATTTGATGGTGATATTGCCCAAATGTCCCTTAGCCCTAGGGAATCAACTGTGGATAAGAATGTTCCCTTCTTCTGCCTTCACCAGATAAGGGGAGCTTCATGTCTCCAAAATAGTTCTAACAAAGAGTGTTCTACCCTCAGCACCCAGCCCAGTATGGGGCAGAGAGAAGCTGAGTGAATTAATGAGTGAGACAATTTGTTTGGGGCTTGCTCCTACAGATGTTCTAAGTCAACTCTGAGACTGTGCACAGAGAAAAGGACCTGTGTGCTGTTGCCTCTGGAGAGGATGCCTCGTCTAGGTTTCTACAGGAGAGCCAACACAAGGCTAGACGTGGAGAATGCCTGATGGGCAGGGTATCCATCTCCTTTGTATTATGCAAGGGTGGTCCTGACCTAGACCAGGTAACCATACATAGAAGTCCCGTTTTGATTTAATTAATCAGTTGTTCATGATAATCAAAATGACTCAGATATCTGGGAGAGTCACCCTGCCTTGTTAGGTCAAGATATCATCTGCTTCAGTCCCCATGATATGCCCTGTGAGAGGTCCATCCCCACCCTCCACAACAAGTTTGCAAATTCCCAAGCTCATCTTTCTCCAGGTAACCTTGGCTCTGATTTTAAGTGAAGGTGAATGCTTACTGTCTACCTGTTTTCAGTAAAAACATGTAAGAGCTCCTTTTTGTTAATTACTCACCCTCAACCTACTTCTCACCCCTACAAACCATGCATTCAGGTCAGCTGAAAGCAGTTAGCTTTCCAGAAAGTATTCAGGGGCCTTCTATGATAGTAGACACTGCAGATTTTAGACTACCCTAAATTCACCCTTTAAAGTATACAATTCAGGGGTTTCTAGTATATTCACAAGGTTATACAATCCTTACAACTGTCCAACTCCAAATTCTGATCACTCCAAAAAGAAACATGTAACTATTAGCAGACTGCCCCATTCTTAAAATGCCATTTAGTCATTTCTGCCAACTTGACTTCCCAACTCCAGGCAAGTTGCTTTCTTCCCCTCCCCCACCCTTCATCTCTTTGGGATGCTACCCTTTTTCCTTCCCCTTTCGTGTCTGTAGTGGGAGGGACTTGTAAACAGCAGTGCTGTCCAATGTATAATGTGAGCCACATAAGTAATTCAAATTTTTCTAGTAGTCCTATTTTTAAAAGAAAAAAAAGTTAAAATTAATTTGAATAATATATTTAATTTAATACAATATGTCTAAAATATTATCATTTCAACTTGTAATTAGTATTAAAGTTATTAATGGGGGCCTTTTTCATTGCAGGAAATTTTTGGTGATTTGTTCGTATGTTATTCCATGATTTGACTCCTGAGGGCAGATCCGTCCCTTCCACCTTAATTATTCCTCAGAACACTCATTTTAGTTCCCTGGCAGAACTTACCATAACTCATAATTTTCCTTTTATGTCACGCACGTACTCTCTGTTTGCCGCACTGGACTGCAAACTCTGTGAGGACCATGCTATGGATTAAACTGTGTTGCCTCCAGGCTCACATGCTGAAGCCCTAACCCCCAATGTGATGTATTTGGAGATGGGCCTTTGGAAGACCATTAGGTTTAGATGAGGTCACGAGGGTGGGGCCCTCATGATGGGATCAACGTCCTCATATGAGGAGACACTAGAGAGCTGTCTCTCTCCCTCTCCCTGCAGTGTGAGGACTCTGTGAGAAGGCCTGCAGTGAACTCTCTTCCTAGGGCACTACTGTAGGTCAAGGGTTTGCCATCCCTGTTGAAAGGAACTAGGTCAGATTAACAATCACAAGGTGGTGATAGTTAATGAAATAGAAAATAGAGAGTTTCTGTAGGTCGGAGCTCTCTTGAATTTCTGGGCAGTACTTTAGTTAAATTTGACAGGTAGCGACTTGCACCATTATATGTCAGAGGCAGCCTAATAAATTTTTGGCTGTGTGTCCATGAGAGTGACATCCTGTCAGTCATGAACCAGCTCTCCTGTGAAAAAGACCCACAGAGACATTATTAAGGCAGCCCTTTGTAGATAAAACTACCGATAATGTTAGGGGGGAAGAACTAAGCCACCTTAGCATAATGAGGAAATTTAACTACATCTCTGGGTGGTTTTTCCATCTTTGTGTTACATTAATCCTAAGTAAATTTACTTTTTTATCTAGTAGTGTGCTCTATTTTATGTAGTTGCTTAACATGTTTTTACAAGTGTTACTTCGCTTGTAAGACTTCTTGTAAAATATATGGTTGGAACCTTAAAAAAGTTCCACTAACCAAAGCACATGAAAGCATAGAAGAGTGATCAAAAGAATCCAGCCTCAAAAGGCGCTAACGTAAAATTTTATTTATTTAAAGTAAAAATCAGGCACGATTGATCTATGCTGTTAGAAGCCAGGATAGTGGTAACCTGTGGGGTGGGAATGACAGGAAGGAGGCTCAAGGGAGATTTCTGCTGAGCTGATGTTTCTTGATCTGGGTGCTGGTTGCATGAGTGGATTTACTCTGTGAAAATTCATTCAGGTGTGTTCTATAGTAAATTAAAAAATAATGAAGTTTTCTATAATGTACATAGCAGACCAATAGTCTCAAAACCATTATTGCCCTAAATAACCATCAGGTGAAATATACATTAGTTATTGATTTACAAAGATTGACTACATTCAGATGTAATATGGTGAATAGGAAAAAAACAAACCCACATGTGTGCTTTAGAATCTTATAATTCTGGGGGTGTATAAATAGCAATGGAAAAACTACAATAAAAAAAAAAAGAGCCCTGGCAGGTGTAGCTCAGTGGATTGAGCGTGGGCTGCGAACCAGGCATCGCAGGTTCAATTCCCAGTCAGGGCACATGCCTAGGTTGCAGGCCATGTCCCCCAGCAACCGTACATTGATGTTTCTCTCTCTCTCTCTCTCTCTCTCTCTCCCCCCCTCCCTTCCCTCTCTAAAAATAAATAAATAAAATCTTTAAAAAAAAAAGAAAAACTACAATAAAAATAAATTTAAAAAAGAATCTTATGATTCCAATTCCTCCTTTCCTCTTCTTCATTGAGTGATGGTGGAAACTTTATATTCTCTGAAGCTTGGTTTCCTCATTTATAAAATGGAAAAAAAATGTACTACTTTTATATGAGCCAGCTGAAAGAGCTCCAAATGGCCAAAGCTGAAACAATTTGAGCAATAAAATAAAGTAGTATTGGATTACAACCCAAAGTAAAAAATTAATATTCATGAGTCCATAATGATATAAATAAATGATCAAATAATTTAATAAATAATGGAGAAGAGGCAAAGCTCCCATACAGAAGAATTCCAAATAATTTATGTAGATACTCTGTTCTAAAGAAGGAGAAGATAACTCCTCACTCCTTAAGCGTGAGCTGTGCATAGGGATTTCCTTCCAAAGAGGACAGCATGGAAGAGGGTGGAGGGATGAAAAAGAACTTTGTAGTGGAGAAAACTGACAACATTACTTCATCCACATGATCAAGGGCAACATCGACAGCCATAAATCCTGTTGACAGTATGTACCCTTAATATGATGTCATGGAAGTAATATCTCATCTCTGTGATCTCTTCTCCCAAACTCGTAACACCAGTCTAATCGTAAGAAAAATATCCGACAAATTCCTGCAGAGGGGCATGCTACAATGTACCTGAGGAGGACTCTTTAAAATTATCAAAGATGTCAAAGACAAGGAAAATTCTGAGAAACTGTCATAGCTAAGGGAAGCCTAAGGAGACATGCTGACTAAAGGTAGTGTGGTATCATAAATGGGATCCTGGAACAGGAAAAGCGCTTTAAGTAACAAGTAAGGAAGTCTGAATAAAGTATGGAATTTGGTAATAATGATGTGCCAATATTGGCCCATTCATGTAAGAAATGTAGCATATGTTGCACATGGTAATGTCATTGTAAGACCTTAATAATGGGAAACTATGTGGATGTATGGAAACTCTATACTGTCTTCCCAAATTTTCTGAAAACCTAAAAATACTCTAAAAAATGAATGTCTTTTTTTTTAAAGACCCACTTTACCTTGAGATCTCTGGCATGAAATGAGGTAATATATACAATAAACATAAGGTTCTCAAACTTGTGGGACCTAGTTCCTTTATATGGGGCAAGAACTGTTAGGACCCACCTACTCCACCCATTCCCACACCAGCTTTGTGTTGGTTGCCACGTGCCCTAAGGGCAATGCAAATTTGATGGGAACAAGATCAAAAGGGAATGCTGAATAAATTAGGATCACTGTATATTCTACTTTCATTTGTGAATATAACATTTGAAAAACACTTAATAAGTTAGGTGCATAAAAAAATAAATGAATAATGTGGCCATTAAAAAAGGATCTGAATTTTATCTATTCACAGCTCATCAGTGCATGGTTGCCTATACCTTGAGAATTTAATTTATTTAAAACACTTACTGAATACCTATCACAAGTTGAGCACTGTGATGGCACAGGGAATACAAGAACAAACACAGTCTCTGTGCATAAATCATCACTTTATATTCTACTAGAGAAATAAGTAAAAAGCAGCTTGATCAACAAATATAGTACTTTCTGGATTGAAGAAACAACCAAGAATAATGAGGTGTGAGATTTGGGATGGGGTGTGGCAAGTTGGATCTGGTGGGAAACCAATTCTGAGGCAGAATTGGGCTTGTGAGGGGTTTGTTAAGGAGTGCTCTTGGATGTGCACCTGTGGAAAGGGGGAAAAGAAACAGGATGGTCAATCCTGTGGGGAGCATTAGGACTGGAATGACCCTTCTGGTTTCTCCCAAGTTGGTCTGAAAAGGCCAGGCTTTTGTGCCTCTGCACAGATCAGTTACTGGATGTGGACACATTTGGGAAGGTGGCTGTCTAAAGCTGAGATGATCCTTGGAGGAGCTGCCCTCTGAAGGGTGTCTGCTGACAGCACTCCTAGCATCCAAGGCAAATCCTTCCTCAAAGTGAGTCTGGGTTGTACCTCACAGGGTTGTCCACCATGGGAAAGAGGGGACACCTACTTTAAACACAATTGTCAGGGAGGTCTTTCTGAGATGGAGATATTTAAGCTAAGGAGAGGGAGAATGAGCTAGTAAGGCAAAGAAAAGATTAATTATTGCATGTGCAAAAGGTCCTGAGGTAGGAAAGAATTTAGTACTGATACCTCTCCTATGAGCCATTTGGCACATTCTTCTAGGCACCAAGTTAATATCCTTCTTTCCTGCCCTGGCTGGTGTAGCTCAGTGGATTGAGCGCAGGCTGCGAACCAGGCATTGCAGGTTCGATTCCCAGTCAGGGCACATGCATAGGTTGCAGGCCATGTCCCCCAGCAACCACACATCGATGTTTCTCTCTCTCTCTCTCTTTCTCCCTCCCATCCCTCTCTAAAAATAAATAAATAAAATCTTTAAAAAAAAATATCCTTCTTTCCTGAGGTCTGCCTTTTTGGGTTTCCTGATAATTAACGGCATGTTTCACATGCTGCTGCATGTTTCCAGCAGTGTGCTGGAGTTGTGTCACACAGGCACTAGAGGGTCAGTTGTTAAATATTCAGGAGTCTTGGGAGCTGATTATTAAACCATTGACACCTTAAAAGTTGTCTTAGTTGGCTTAGGCTACTATAACAAAACACTTAAGCTGGGCAGCTTCTAGATAACATAAATGTACTTCTCACAGTTCTGGTGCCAGCACAGTCCTGTTCTGGTGAGAGCCCTCTTCCAGGCTGCGTCATGCTGACTTCTCTGTGTATCTCAGGGCAGAAAGAGAGCAGGTCTTTATGGCTGCTTCCTACAGGGCACTAAGCGCATTCACGAGGCCCCACCCTCATGACCTGATCACCTCCAGAAGGTCCCGGCACCTAATGCCATTGCATTAGGATGCACTGGGATTAGGGTTTCAATGTATGAATTTTGGGGATTATCATTGATCCCAGGCCTTTTCAGGGGACAGAACTGGGGAATGTGTGATATTTAGAAAGAGGAAAATAAGTCATGAATTCATATTGATACTTTCAATTAAATTTAAGATGACAAGATTTTTACTTCTTCAATTTTAGACTTGTACCTCTTTTATTTAATGTTGAAGATCTTGGTACCTAATGATATTATTTGCTTTATTCTTGATATACATAGGACAGTTCAAAAGAGTAACATTTACAATAACAATAATATTGCTAATAAGGCTAATAAATGCAGTTTAAAATTGTCAGTCTTTACAATTTTAGCTAATAATTGCAGAAGAAATTCTCAAAGTAGAAAAACTATTATTTTTGAATCTCGAATAAAATTAAGTGGTGGCAACAGTCATTCATGTCATTAATGTCATTAATGTCAAACCTCATGTAAAACGTTCCCAGGGAACTTTATATCGAAGAGCCAGTCCATACAGGTGGGACGTGACTCGGCCTCGCATCTCCTGATGCAGTGCCAGAGGGGCACCCAGCACTGCCGATCAGGCTGTCTTAAAAACAAAAACAAAAAACAACAACAACTCATAAATCCAACTAAGCCTCTACATCTAACTTAATTGGAAATACAGAGGACAGAAGAGCAAGTTGACAGTCCAAGGACGCAATTTGCCAAATTTAGGATGTGGGATAATCGGAGGGACAAATGCCTTGGTGTCTTCAACAAATATTTGGCATTAAAAAGGGGACAATAAAACTTTATATAATAAATTAGTCTTAAGAGACCTGAAAACCAAATGGGATGTGTGAACCTTGTTTATACCTTGAGTCAAACCCGCTGTAAGATGTTTTTGAAATAAGCTGGGGAATTCAAATGCCACCTGGGTATTTGATGACATTAAACAAGAATCATGCATCTTATTGGATTTGTAATGACAATGTAGTTAGGGTCAAAAACTCCTTGTCTCTTAGTGGTGTGTGCTGACATGTTTACAGATTTATGGATAACATGAGATTAAGTGTTGGGTTTGCTTTAAAATGCAAGGGAAAAGGTGTGTGGGGAAGAAATAGAAGAAACAAAATATATGTAATTCTTATAGATGGAAGATGGGTATGTAGTCTATTATAGAATTCTCTGTTCTCTTGTAGAAAACAGTTCTTAAGCTATTAAAATGGTAAGGAATGGTAGAAGGGACGTGAGTGAGCATTCTAGACAGGAAGTCCGAGGGATCAAAGGTGTGGATGAGGAAACACAAAGGAAATTCCAGGTGTGGCGTTGTGTGGGTTCCAGATACAAGTGGAAGGACAGTGGGAGACACACTGGGAGATGGAGAAAGATCTGCACGCCGGCTGTGATGCCAGACTTGAGAACTTGAATTTTGCTCTACGGTCAGGCTGTGGAGTACAGAAAAAGTAAAAGTAGGCTTTAAAATACCCTTGAGACGCAGAATCCAGCACCGTGGACCAGACGGATGGCAGGGCAGGGCAGGGCAGGGCTGGCAGCCCAGGGTCCAGAAAATCAATGAAGTGCAAGGTGACAGGAAGATAAAGGTACGTGGACTGTGATGCTTCTATTTAATCAGCTGATCATTTTGTGATTCAACAAGTATTTACTCAGCAACTGCCCAGGACTGTTTTAGGCACCGGGAATGGAACAGTGAGTTAGATAACACAACCCAGTTCTCGGCCTGTTGGAGGGGACCTAGTTCCTTCTCTTTCCTGCCTGTATCTTCTCCTGGGAGTGCTCACTAAAGGACAGAACTTGAGTTCCCATGAAGAAACTATGGCCCATAGTTCTTAAAGCTTTTCTGTTTATAACATTCCTGACTCTCTATTATAATGATTTTCAAATATCTGTCTTTCCCATAGACCAGGATTGCTCAATCTTAGCACCATTGCCATTGGGACTGGATAACCCTTGGTGGTGGAGGCTGCCCTGTGTACCGTAGGGTGTTGAGCAACATCCTTGGCATTTACACCCTGGATGCCAATAACATTCTCAGAGTTGTGACAACCAAAAATATCTCCAAACATTGCCAAATATCCTGGGAAGCACAGTCACCCTGGTTGAGATCCCTGTCTTAGATTAGTGTTTTCAACCCTCCCTGCACATTGGAATAACCTGGAGAGCTTTAGAAACTGTTGCCAAGTACTTGGCTCCATCCAGATCAACAAAACAAGACTCTCTGAGGGCGGGGTCTGGCGCTGACACTCTTCAGAGTGTCCCAGGGAGTCTAGTGGGACTCAGGATTGAGAACCTCTGTCCCAGGCAGTAAGCTCCATGAAGGCAGGAAGATGCCTTTCTTTTACAGTGGTATTTCTAGGACCTAACACCTAGATCCCTGAATGAATGAATGAATGAATGAATGAATGAATGAATGGGAAGAGAGGCAGAAAGAAGTGTCAGATGTTAAAAGTGACATTAGGGAAAGCCAGACCATCACCTTTTTTTTTTTTTTTATGGCCATGGATACCAACTGTTGGATAAACTCTTCCATTTTCTCTCTTTTTGAGGAGGTGGGCATTTAATAGATTTTAAAAAAGTATTCCTGGAGTCTCTGCAAAGATACCCACAGAGGAAATGGGGTTGGGGAGTCTTGGCTGAGTCCCTTACATTCTGCCAAAAGGGAGTTTTTTCTCCTTTATCCAGATACTTAACTCAACTCTGTCTAATGGCCTCCGGTGTTGGCTGAGGATTTCTGAAATTCTGGCCATCTCCGCTGCCCGCACATCATCCCCATCAGCATCAATTTCAGGATGTTACTAGTGAGAGTCATTTCCAGTGTTTCTTAACTGGAGTACTCTCAACAGATGTAATATGCAATTTTGGACAATTATGATGTCATTTTCTACTGCTCCTGAGAATGCATATCCTCACCTTGGTGGCAATCTGATGGCAGGCTGAGCAGAGCTGAGCTGGCTTTTTATGCCATGGGTTCAGAAAAGGAGACATGGAGATAGATGTCAAACGCTTGGCAGGGAGCCCTGACCGGTGTGGCTCAGTTGTTTGGGCATCGCCCACAAAGCAAAAGGTTGATGGTTTGATCACTTGTCAGGGCACATGCTGGGGTTGTGGGTTCAGTCCCCGGTTGAAGCAACTGGTAGATGTTTCTCTCTCACATCAATGTTTCTCTCCCTTTCCCCCCTCTCTAAAAATAAGTAAATAAAATCTTTTTAAAAATCTTAGCGTAAGAAGTGTGGGTCCTGAATGGAGGTGAGGACTGGGAGAGAATGTGTTGGTCTTGGGTAACTGGAAGGAGAGATACCATTTAGGAGAATAAAGAATCCACAAGGTGAAGCAATTGGGGACAACTGGTGATGAATTCTGCTTGAGGGTGGGGTGGCAGCAGGTGGAGTTCAGGAGAGCTATTGGGACAGGACTGTGGTCTGGGAATCCAGCCATTGTTCAAACCCAGTGGAGCTGCTTTGATTGGTTGCTTCTTTTGCAGCAAGGCTAGGAGTCGTATCCTCATGTACCACTGAGAACCAATCCATTGCATTTTCCCTTCTGGAAGAGCAGCTGTGAGTTTTTCGTGCTGTTGCATGGGTGATGGGAGTCCATCCTCTGTGAAGGGAGCTGGTGCCAGTGATGGGGACACCTCTCTGGCAGACAGCTCTCATCACTGGTGTACCCACTTTGAGTATTCCCCTTTCCAATCCTGCCCAGGTGCTTGAGGAGACCATGAACCACAGCAGGAAAAAAACATGCTTTAGGAAGAGCAAATCTAGTTGTTGTTTTTTTAGATTTTATTTATTTTTAGAGAGGGAAGGGAGGGAGAAAGAGAGAGAGAGAGAAACATCAATGTGCAGTTGCTGGGGGCCGTGGCCTGCAACTCAGGCATGTGCCCTGACTGGTAATCGAACCTGCGATGCTTTGGTTCGCAGCCCGCACTCAATCCACAGAGCTACACCAGCCAGGGCTGCAAATCTAGTTTTGAGAGCTGATCCTGGCACATCCCTGGTGTGCAGCCTTGAACAAGTATTTAATATCTTTAGACATCTCAATCGCCGACCTTAATTTAGGAATAAAGAGTAGTATAGGAGAATCATTCAGAAAGGTTATGTTCCAAGGGAAATGTATTTGTTCCCATTAAAAAACTGACATGGAAGATCTAGCTGTTTTCCAGGGCCTCACGACCCAACAGTTTCTATCCTTTTAGATTGTCACAGGTAAGGGAGATGGGGTGCTGATGACAATTGCCAAGGATTTGCTATTCTTGAATTAGGAGCTGAGCATTGTATGGCCCTCAGAAAAGTCTTAAGTGCACTGGAGTTTTACTTCATTTACCTATTATTTTATCACACCTCAATCTATTTTATAGGGAACAGGAGTGTCAACATGAGAGTGGCAGTCTGATGGATAGCTTAAGTCTTTTTTCCCTTTTTATTAATTTATTGGGGTGATATTGGTTAGCAGAATTATACAGGTTTCAGGTGCATGATTCCACAACACGTCATCTGCAAGACTGCTTACGTCTTAAATGAGAGAGTGGGAAGTCCTTTTCTCCTTAGTTTCTCACAGGTTTTTAGATAAACAACTTTTGACCTAGAAACCATGTGCAAATGGAACAGAGTAGGTCAAGAGTCCTGGGCTCAAAGGCTACGAGGGTGGGTCAGGTCACATTAATGAGGGCTGCTGGCAATGGAAATGTGGGTGCGTACAATGGAGCAATGTGTTTTGTTCTAATTGAGAATGGCCCAAGTGAGGAGGCAGCCATTGGAACCCTCAGCCTCAGCTCATGGGTTCCTTACAGGAATGAAGGCCCAGAGTTGGCCCATATCCTGGTTACTCAAGAAAAACAATTGACCTGGATTTTCAGGTGAAATCACCCATTTGAAATATTAAATTTTTACAAAATATACTGTGTGGGCCACACAAAACACATATTCTGAACATGTCCTCTTCTTGATACGTAGTAGGTCCTCAATTTGTGTTTGTCTATTCCACGATGAGAAGATGCCCACCTACTGAGAGGCTCTGCTTTAAGCTGCTATTGGTTGAAGACATTGCTGGCAAAGTGGGGACTTAGGAACAGGGTTTGGGAGAGACAGGACAACTGGCAGAAAGCAGAATCGTGGTCCTTGGCGGACTCATTACTGTGGTTAGGACCTTCTGAAATACAAATTGCACTGCAAACTTTCTGGTTCCAGGAATTAGAAGTAACCAATGAATGGATGTTTAAAAAGTTGCCACTTAACAAACACTGGGATAGCAATTGCCATGTACCAGGCCCTTTTCCAATTACTTTAATGTATAAAATCATTTCATCTTTTAACAACCACATGAGGCAGTATCACTTTATAGAAGAAGAAACAGACACAGAGAGTTTAAGTGATTTGCCAAAGTCATACAGTTTGTATATGGCAAAGCCAAGATTTGAATTCAGGGGTCCTGGCTCCAGAATCCAGGCTCTCACCTTTTCTTTCTGCTGTATTTTAATAGGGATAATTTTATCTAGTAAAAAAAATTATGGATTTTAAGACTATGTAGAACATGTAAAATTGGTTTATATATTAGTTTAAAAATTAGTTGTCAAATTATGTGTATGTTAAAGAACAGTGTATAGAAAAAAGACTAGAAGAAAAAATGTGAAAATTATAAAAGTTATGCCAGACTGGGGAGCCTATGGATAATTTCCTTTTTCATTTCATTGTTGATCTTAACACCTTTTTTTAAAACTTATGTGATGCTTTAATAATGACTAGACCATTTATAGGCTTGAAAAAGTTTTTCCCCTTCATCCTTCTTTCTGAATGCAGCTTCCAGCTGTGTCCAAGAGCACATGCACTCTTATTTTTACAGGCTGGGCGTGTTACATTCAAGGGACATGGCCCTGAAGAACTCCTGAGCTGCAGTAATACACAACTCACCTAATTGAAGACTTGACCCAACAAGTGGTGGGATATAGTTCTGTTCACCAGCTAATATAGCGCG